>JASTWL010000714.1:0-90823 GCA_035220575.1 Temnothorax rugatulus | reverse complement strand
AATTATTCATAAAATAATCGCTGTTGGAGTTGGAATGGTGAGGTTAAGAAGAATAAAATATTAGAGCGTTGCCAGATAAGGGTTGCTTGAGATCAGAGCCGGGATTTAGTTGCACATTTCGGGCCGATTCCCGAGGCGACACCTCCTATACCCCCACTACCGCTCGAGGCTCAGCGGCCGAGCCGCCGATCGCTCACGTGACGCGTCATCTCAGGAGCGTCGCGCGTGCTATAAGCATGAGGAGCGTCGCGCGTGCTATAAGCATGATGAAACTGTAATCTCCCCCGAATAATATTAAAAAGTTAGTTATATAGACGGTTAGAATATATAATTATAATTAGGACAATAGCTTCCGCGCCACCCATGGGGTACTATTGCTGACGCGTTTTTTTTCAAGTGGTTTTCCCAGTAGGTCTATTCCACTAAAAAGAAAAATAATGTGAAATTTATTAATGAACGAAAGAGCTAGCTCGCATTAATAAAGTTAATGATTTATCGTTTAAGTTTAAGGAAGAATGTTTATCGGTTTTTATGATTACCATTTTCGAAAACGAGCATTCACATAAGAATGTGGATCCAAAAATGGAAAAAAAAATTCAAAGTTCAAATTTTGGAGATTAAGGTAACTTGAATTATTTAAAATCTTAAAAAAGTCCGCCTCTTTTTCTGGACAAGCCTTGAGGGAAAGATTATTTTGCAAATCGTAAAGTTCCTCTTGAAAGTCTAAATTTTGTTCTTTGATTTCCGCAGTGTGAGAGGATATTCGAACAGAACCAAGTCTTCTAAGACTTTCGAAGTCAGTAAAACGCGTGTCGAACTGACTTATTAATGAGTCAATTAAGTGAATGTTTGTTAAAATTACAGCTTATGCCGTATTCTTCGAAGAGAATTTTGCAAGAGAGATAGAAATGGAGAATACCTTTTTCCAAATGATTTTAAATAAAATTAATTTTCTACGAAATGAATCAATATGACTAATTAATTGACATATTGTTTGGTTGGGCTTTTGCAGCTTTAAAAATAATGAAATGATTGGTTACATCTGTAATAAAAGCGAGTTCACAAAGAAACTTCGTATTTACGAAGAGAGATTTAAATTTCCTACGTTAACTATACCGCGTATCTATGCCGCGCATTCGATACGCAATTGTTTTGATTCTTTGTTGTTTTCCAACCGTTATTGTCGCTGGCAGATCACTTCGTCGTGAAACGTGGATATATAAAGTGCGTGGATATAAACTCGTTATTCTTATATATCTTCCAAAAGTTATAAGGTACGTTTCTTTTTTGTGTAGTTTTTTCTTAAGTGTGCGTGCTAATAATTGTGTAATTGTTTTGTCAAACCAGTACGATGGCCAGTGAGCAAAGGTATGAACAACATTTTGATAAGAAATGGGAGGATAGTTTTTTTGCACTTATTGGCAATCACACGGTGTGTATTATATGCCATTATCAACCTGCTGTTGTGAAAAAATATGTCATTGAGAGACATTATGAAAAAAAACATTCAAGTGAATATTCAAAATATGAAGGTCAAGAAAAATGTAATTTAATAGAGGGTTTAAAATCAATTTGTCAGGAAAGTTCCAGTTCTAATGATAATTCTAATAATGCTAATTCTTCGGTAAAAGCTGTCACTGCATCATATGCTATTTCGCTTCTTATTGCCCAACATTCTAAGCCGTTTATGGAAGGTAATTTTATAAAGGAATGTCTCATCGAGGCAGTAAAATCATTCGGCAATTCATTGACGCTTGCTGAAGCTGCTAGCATTCCTTTAAGTAAAAAGACAGTGGCAGCAAGAATTACTGATATTGCTTGTTCGATAGAAGAAAAACTAAAATTTTTGTTAGCAAGTTGTGCTTATTTTTCATTATGTTTAGATGAAAGCACCGATATTGGACATGTGTGTCAATTGAGTATTTTTGCTCGAATTGTACAAAACGATTTTTCACATGTCGAGGAGCTCTTAGATTTTGTTCCATTACATGACACAACAACAGGTCTAGATATTTTTAAAGCCGTGGAAAAAACTCTTCAAAAATTGAATACCGATTTTTCGAAATGTTCAGCCATAGTAACAGATGGTGCAAAAGCGATGGTAGGTCACAAAATTGGTTTCTTCGGTCAAATAAAGCAGCGCAATTTAAAATTCCCCCTTATTCACTGTATTATTCATCAAGAAGCATTATGTGGGAAAGCTATAAAATTGTCTGCAGCCATGAAAACTGTTACAAAAATCATCAATTCAATAAAAGGTGGCCACAAGTTTCTTTCTCATCGAAAATTTCAACACTTTCTCGAAGAACATAATGCACTTTATACAGATGTACCCCTACATTGTGAAGTCCGATGGCTCAGTGCTGCAAAATGTTTAGAAAAGTTTTTTGCGATAAGAAAAGAGATCTTCCTTTTCTTGCAAGAAATGTCTAGTGGCAAAGATGATGACATTAAATCTCTCTCCGAAGATACGGAGTTTCTTTGTGAACTCGCTCTTATCACCGATGTAACCAATCATTTAAATACTTTAAATTTAAAGCTGCAAAAGCCCAACCAAACAATATGTCAATTAGTTAGTCATATTGACTCATTTCGTAGAAAATTAATTTTATTTAAAAATCATTTAGAAAAAGATGCTCTTCATTTCTATCCCTCTTGCCAGATTCTCTTCGAAGAATACGGCACAAGCTGTAATTTTAAAAAACATATTCAGTTAATTGACTCATTAATAAGTCAGTTCGACACGCGTTTTACTGACTTCGAAAGTCTTAGAAGGGACTTAGTTCTGTTCGAAAATCCTCTCACTGCGGAAATCGAAAAACAAAATGTAGAATTTCAAGAGGAACTTTGCGATTTGCAAAATGATCTTTCCCTTAAAACTCGTCCAGAAAAAGGAGCGGACTTTTTTAAGATTTTAAACGATTCAAATTACCCTAATCTTAAAAATTTTGGACTTCGAATTTTTTCCATGTTCGGATCCACATACTTATGTGAATGCTCGTTTTCGAAAATAAAAATCATAAAAACCGATAAACGTTCTTCCTTAAGTGATAAATCATTAACTTCATTAATGCGAGCTAGTTCTTCTAACATTCCTATAGATATCCCATCTATTGTAAAATCATGTAAACGGCCTAGAAAATCGACCAATTAATAAATGAAAGTAAAATAAAGAGGAACAGAAATGCATTCTGCGATTGGCGCAGTAATTGCAAATAAAATGCATTCTGCGCAGTGCGCAGTGATGAGAGTAAGATAAAGAGGAACAGAATGCATTCTGCGATTGGCGCAGTAATTGTAATAAAATGCATTCTGCGATTGGCGCAGTAATTGCAAATAAAATGCATTCTGCGCAGTGCGCAGTGATGAGAGTAAAATAAAGAGGAACAGAAATGCATTCTGCGATTGGCGCAGTACTTGCAAATAAAATGCATTCTGCGCAGTGCGCAGTGATGAGAGTAAAATAAAGAGGAACAGAAATGCATTCTGCGATTGGCGCAGTAATTGCAAATAAAATGCATTCTGCGCAGTGCGCAGTGATGAGAGTAAAATAAGAGGAACAAAAATGCATTCTGCGATTGGCGCAGTAATTGCAAATAAAATGCATTCTGCGCAGTGCGCAGTGATGAGAGTAAAGTAAAGAGGAACAGAAATGCATTCTGCGATTGGCGCAGTAATTGCAAATAAAATGCATTCTGCGCAGTGCGCAGTGATTACTTTATCATTCAAAGGAAAAAAAGAAAAATATATATTATCTTTTCAGTGGAGTAGGCCTACTGGGGATACCACTTAAAAAAAAAACGCGTTAGCAATAGCACCTCATGGGTGGCGCGGAAACTATTGTCCTAATTATAATTATATATTCTAACCGTCTATATAACTAACTTTTTAATATTATTCGGGGAAGATTACAGTTCCATCATGCTTATAGCACGCGCGACGCTCCTGAGATGACGCGTCACGTCAGCGATCGGCGGCTCGGCCGCTGAGCCTCGAGCGGTAGTGGGGGTATAGGAGGCGTCGCCTCGGGAATCGGCCCGAAATGTGCAACTAAATCCCGGCTCTGCTTGAGATATAAGATTCTTAAGATCTTCAGATCCATTTAATGAATATTAGTTATTGGAAACTGTGTGTTTCACTCAATATATTACATAAAGGAATTACTTGAATAATAATTCAAAAATTCTATGAAAAAAGTTTACAGAACACAGCATATAGAAAAAAGAGACCAGGATCACTATATGTAGAAATGGAAAAGCGAAATATTCGTGGAAATAAATATGAAAGTGATACAGATAACTCTTCTGATGGTGAAGTTGAAAATTTAAATATATTGAACATTTCAACATCTAAGGACGTAATTGATGAAAATCAATCCTCTAATTCGACTGCTTATGTATCATTTGAAACACTTTCCTCATATAGAGGTTACATGAAGCTGCGGGCTCAATGAAATTATGGACAGGGTGGAGGTGGCGTTTCTCTGATTATCCCCCCCCCCCCACACACACACACACGCACACGCACACAAACACGCATACGCACACGCCCACGCACACGCACGCACGCGTATATGTGTATATATGTATGTGTGTGTGTGTGTGTATGCGTGCGCGCGCGCGCGCGCGTGTGTGTGTGTGTGTGTGTGTGTGTGTGTGTGTGTGTGTATGCGTATATACATATACGTGCAAAAATAATCGCATTCAATATTTTTCCTAAACAAAGAAAGATTATTACAAACGTGTTGTACAAATGTTTTCTTTAATTAGTTTAATTAATCATTCTTTTATTAACATGCAAATTTTATTTATTAAATTAATCAGATTTAATCAAATAGAATGTAAAATTGAACAAGTTTAATTAAAATAATTCAATCGAACTTGAGTATACCCTCGCGCGCGTAATTATTAAGTAAGCGAGGGAGACAGAGGAAGAGAGAAGGGGAGAGAAGAAATACTATTCTTACAATTTTACAAAAAAGTAAAATATATCGTATCATTTAGGAAAAGTTTATCGTATCAATTGCTAGTTTATGTACAGAAATATTTTATTCTTAAATTATGCACGAATTACAATCAATACAAATGTATCTGAAATAAGCAAGTTGGGGAATATCTCAGTTTTTCGATTGCCATAAGAATATTCAGATAAGATGACAGTTGTTTTGTTAGGTGTCGATATATTACATCAGCCGCTATATGTTTGTGCAAAGTTCATATGACACGTCTGATTAGTTTCGAACAAGTCATTTTCGCCATCATCATGATGTTATTAATCAACATAGCTTTGAAACGTAAAAATCTAATGTCGTTAAATAACTCTACTAATAATCGTAAATCAAAAACTCAATTTTCTTAAGTAAATAAAAAGGAACATATTATAAACATTTTTGAACCAAAATTTCTTGGAGCTGTCGCCTATCATTGTTACAATTAAATAACAACGGAAAATTTTCCTTGTACCGCATCGAGTTTCATCTTAGTTATATCGTATTCGTTTTTCGGTTTTTATAATCATCTCCGATAGTGCGTATCAAAGTAATCGACCAGATTATCGGATCAAGTAATAAAATGATAAAATATCAAACAATACATATTTTTCCTCAATACGAAACAATCGTAAAAAATATGTTGAATAATTTGCCCATCGAATTAAAACTTTATTAAGTTAAATTAAATAAACTTGATATCGAAACGATATTAGAACATCATATTGCGAATAACAAATTATATATATTATGTAAGTACTGAGCGACATATCTAGATGAAAAACCTATCCAGAGCGATAATTAACATATGAGCTGCGCGGTATCTAGCCTAATATTGGAACATTAAACGTTAACGAGTGACCAAGGTGTATACCATACGATACATCCAAAGCATTGCCACATAAGTTAGGAACTTGGTATAAAAATGAGGCACAATTTCACAATCAGGGAATCCTTCTTATCAAATCCTACTCCTCTATATCCCAATGAATGTATCCGTATATCAAACATGACAAAGTAATTACCATCATTAAACTAAATCATGCATGAATATTAATATTGTGCCTTTAAATATGTTTAAAGAGAATAACGATTTCTTAAACAACTACTGTATTCTTATGTCGATAGCAAACAGTCTTAACAACGAGCGTAGACTAATCATATCGCGTTCCATAATCGTGTAATCCTTGCATCGGTATGTATTATGTTACGTGCTGAAAATTAATAGCTCTCATCAGATGTAACGTAGCAACGTTAGTAGCGATTGGCGATTGACGCAACGTAGTTTCTCAGCCACTGTACCGTTAACCAAAGTTTCTTTAAGCTTATTGCTCTGCTGCATACGAGGAGGACGAGACCGATGTTAGATCTTTTCATAATCGGTTTTGTACCTTGCAACAGCTGAGCAAACAATAATGTTTCATTTCCAATTAATTTGATATCAGACGTTTTTTGCACATCCAGATAGAAAATATCATCTGAAAACAAACTCATAATATTAATTACAGTATAATACAATAATGGATAATATAAAAAATCAAGTTATAAAATTTTATACATAACTTACTTGACATTTTGACGAATCCTTTTATTTCGACCTCTTCTCCTTTTTCAAAATCGACGTTATCCTCAGGCTTATAATCGGTAATTTGAATTTCCAGTTTATATTTACCGTCTGTAATAGAACCACTACCAATAGTTTTGAAACTATTTGAACATATATTTAAACTGGTTTTAATATATCCTCGTACAACTGAAAAATATTTTATACAAATTAATTTTTTTTTAACATGTGCACATATACGTATGAACATAAGACACATAAAATATTTCTATATATAAACATATAAATAATTTCACATATGTTTTATAGGCAAAAGAAAAAACATTAATAACATATAAATACTTACGAATGCAATAATTTAAATGTTGAAAAACGTCTGATAAATTTACCAATTGTGGTTTTATCGCATTAATCACAGTTTTTAAATCGAAAGTACCCAAATTATTAATGATATATAGTATTAGAGCGAATTATAAGTTCATAAGGAAGAGTCCCTTGATTAAATTCTGGGACTTTCGTCTTCTTTGCTTTTGCTCCATCAATATGAACAATCTTAAAAAAAAGAGAAAAATATATATAGATATACATATAACATACATATATTTATACATACGAAACAAATATTATATAATAAAATTATTACAATGTTCGGTTTGATATGATGTTTTATGCGTTCTATTTCCTTGTTCCGTACTACCACTTGTACACGGTAACGACTGTTATTGTTTAATATAAATTTTAGCAATTGGTAATTTTGAGCTTTATCTACAAGTTTGGGTCCATCGATTTCATCAATAAAACCAACAATCTCTCTAAAAAATTTCAAAATTTAAAAAAATCTGTATTTTCAAATATTAAACAATTTATATATGTATGTATATACTCGTACGCGCATATGTATGTATTAATATTAAAAAAGAAAAATTACACGGTGGAATCTTCTAATTGGATTGTTTCCAACATCTCATCTGAAGCAAAAGAAATTAATTCTATTTCATTGTTTCTATTTAAAATAGAAATTTCTTGTTTATTAGAAGACCTGTAAAAAAATTATATCAATGTCTTAAAAATTGCAGAAATTAGAACCACAGACATAAAAAATATACACATACAAACACATAGCGCGCATGCATACGTAAGAGAAAAATGAAAGTGGTTATGCCCGCGTTTTGGCCGTACCCGAATCCTGTCGATATATGCACGTTTTTGTGGTTCTCTTCCGTTAAATTCATGATTTTTTGGTTTTATTTCCAAACAGAATCAAAAAATCGTGGACATAGCACGGAAAAGAACCACAAAACATGCACATACCGACAGGATTCGGGTACAGCCAAAACGCGGGCATGACCACTCTCATCTTTCTCTTTGTAAACACGCTCACGCACACGCTCAAGGTTCGCTACAGGTCGCAACGCGTCAAACGCATTTGCAGACGCAAACGCAAAGTGATGGTTCTCCGCACGCAGCATACACGTAATCGCAAATCCGCCATATATAAGTTTGCGAATGCGTACATGCTGCGTGCGGAGAACCATCACTTTGCATTTGCGTCTGTGAATACGTTTGGCGTGTTGCGACATATGTAGACGGGCCTTCATGCTCACGCACAAGACCACGCACACACGCCCACGTACACACACATACTCACGCAAATACACACAACACGCTCACGCACACGCCACACTCACACACGACACAACTCCACGAACACGCTCATACACACGCTCATGCACACGCTCATGCTCACGCACATGCCCACGCACATGCACACGTTCAAATAAAGTGAGAAAATATAGCCAAGTAAAAAGTTAATTAATTAAACAAAATTTATTAATTAATACCTTTCTAAACATCTCTAAGAGTAAAAAAACAATTTATTACTTTATAAATATATATATTAATATATTCAATTCAAAATATATTCAGGTTTATTAAAAAATTTATTTTACAACTCGCATACGCACCCGCCAATCTTTGAATCGCATCGATGCACGACTTGGAAGGTTCTGTTCGGGGCCGCTAGGGACGCGCAACAGTCGCTACCCATGACAAATACAAAGGGTGATAAAAAAATATCAATCGCAAAATAATAACATATAACATAAAAGTGTGCAAGTAGAAACTTGCACATTGCTTCCTCATAGTTTTAAAGTGCTCAAATTAGAAATTTGAACATTACTTTCTCATAGTTTTAAAGTGTAAATATAGAATGCTAATTATTAATTTGCACATTGAGAAATTAACATTTAATTTTGTTCAGAAAGGTTCCTCTATGATGAAGCAATTATTTGTATATATTTTTATTATATGAACAAAATAAATTATTTTTCAAATTACAATTTAAAGAAACTGGCCCTAGTAGTTCATGTAAGATTTACGAATGCTTCCATATGAATATTGTGACGTGACAAGTCGCGTCCACTTTCCGGACGGGCTCGGCCGAGGGGAGTTTGGGGATGCTCCCTCGCGCGGAGCGGGGGAAGGGTCCTAGCGTTGCATTAATCTTAGTCTAAGTTCGTAGGAAAGATTGCCAGGGATGACCGGAGCGCGGTTGTAACGGCCGTGAGCCGCAACGGGGGAGATTGAGAGGACAAGGAGACGGCTGGGAGACGTGGCTGTGGTTCGGGCCGCGTCCGTCCCTCCCCGTGCACCACGGCGAGCGCCCATGGAGGATCGACACCGCGATCGGCACCAACGGCCAGGGGCAACTGCATACACCTGGGGGACGCCCTGAGCTGCCCGAGAGAGCCAGGGCGAACGAAACGGCACGAAGAAGGTACCGTCCTCGTGGCCGTCGCCCCACGGGTTGCCGGCGACGTGGCCATGGCCCGGCCAGCCAGGCACACGTTACGCCGAGCTACGAGTCGCGGCCAGGACAGCCGGACTCGTTAAGAAAAGGCCGCACCGAGGTGGAGGCGCGAGTAACAGCGTCGCAGCAGTGGAGGCGCCGTGGAGTAACGCCACCGCGTACAGTCAGGGACGGCGCTCGCATTGGAGAGCGCGCGCGGAACGCACCGAGTGCGCAGGCGCGGGGAGCCGACGCGAGCCCGACCCGCCATTATCCCGGCACTGTCGTGCCAGCCGTGAGAAGGGACACATCTCCAGCCTCGAGGAGGACCTCTCGGACGCATCGAGCAGCGATCCCATTGTAAGGTCACCACCCTGGCGTCTTCGCGGTGAAACGAACGTTCTGCTCGAGGCGACGATCCCGGAGCGTGTGTAGAGTACCGGTTACATGGTTACCGTCGCGAGAGAGTTGGTTACCGTCGCGAGAGAGGTGAAAGAGAGGATCGTATCGGAATCCTCGCCGGGGCCTCGCCGACAGCAGAACGCCAAGTAGGTAGAGACCGTAGAGGACCCTCCCCGGGTATTCCGCCGCGGCCGACAGTCACCTGCGTGCGTTTCGTGAGTGTCGTTTCGTGTATTGTGCGCGATCGGACGGCGAGTAACGACGGGAGTCACGCCGGAAAGATCGCGGTAATTATTGTGTGAGGCGGGCGCCGAGTGGCCAGGTATTTTGGAGGGCACTCGACCCCGTCATTGTGACGCTACGCATTCGGGCTGCGGAGACCGTTAATTGGCGTTGGCCGCGATCGTCGGGATCGACGTGGCACCGCGGAATCGCCGGACTCGTGCGAGACGGGATTTGCGCGGCTGACCGCGGGATCGTCCGCGATACGGGTTTCATTTCGTGTTTCGTGTTGCGTACGGGATCGCAAACGCCCGAGTGTCGACAGCGAAAGTCACATAAGTTTGTGTACGTGGCATGCGGCCGCGTCGTACATCGTGTTGTGTCGCGTTGTATCGTATTCGTCCTTGCGGAATCGTCGAGTCGAATTCGCGATAAGAATTAATTCGCTAATGGTGTTCTATCGCGGTAATCGTCGCGTCAGCGAAGAATGCGTCAATTGGGATTATATTAATCTTCGCGTCGGCTAAGAATTCGTGTGGAATTATATTGCGGCGGATGAGTTGCGTTAATGGAATGTTCGCGTCGCTTCTGTCTTCGCGTTCGTTACCTCGCGTTAGTTTCTAAGTATCGCGCTACCGTAAACCTTCCGACTTCCGACTGATTTCGAGCATCTCCTCTATCTTTCTATTTACACCTCTGTCTTTAATATATATATCTGTTTTCTTTTGTTCAAATATATCTTTTCTGTTTTATTTCTGTGCTCTAATTGCGTACCGCCCCGCTCCAAATTCCCGCCGGCCACAAGCCCAGCCCTGAGTCTTCGGGCAGATTCGCGAGGAGATTAATAATAATATTGTGTTCGGTGGCGTGCGTAGCCACGCCTGGCGCCCATAGTAAGTGAGAGTAGTGAATCGGTAAGTTAATCCACGATAGCCCTCCTCCGGATAGCGAGACCGGAGGAAAAAGCGTCGCAATATATATGTATGTATATGTGTGTGTGTGTATGCGTTTGAATCGTCGCGTTATATAATCGTACAATCTCCATGAATCGCCATCGAGTTCATTTCTGGTTGCATGTTTCATGGGTGTTATAAGCGGACGATCACCCGCATGATGGCCTTTCTTTGGCCTATTGATTCCAGCCGCTATATTATTTTGCGAACTTTCTCGCCCCATTCTGAGCTATTTTGCTGTTGCTTCAGCATTGAACTTAAAGCTGGATTCAAGGAGCGCGCTATTAGTGCTATGTGCTTATTCTATCCTTGTTTTACACCAGATGAGCGATAAAGATAGAATGATGCAATAACGCTAATAGTGCGCTCCCCGAACGCAGCCTAAATAAAGTAAAATGATTGTAATACACAAATATCAAGTACCGCGTGACACGAGCATCATGTGTAACTGTCGCGCGTGTGTAATTAATCTGAAACAATCTTACAGCAGATCAAAATTTTCAGGACACGATGTTGTCTCCGTTCGAGGATATTTATCCTAAAAGTATAGTAACTTATTCATATCCTGATATTCAAATTTCATAACGCGACACAATGCAAAGAGTTGTTTTATACTTGAAAAAATTTAGTTTGGTATCTCGTAAATGTACAGCTTATTTGTAAATCTAACTCCTGACGCGCATCAACGCTTTGGGCTTCATTTTTATTGGGCTTTATCAGATTAGCCAAAGCAGATTTTATATCTTTCTCCGTAATAGCAAAGAATCGTACTTTGCCATATATTCTATTAAAAAGAAAGCTGTTTAATAAAAATATATTTAAACCGTAATCAGCGATCGTAAAACAACAAAAAGAATCAATAGCTTCAATATCTACAAATATGATGTGTACAAGAAACTTACATTTATATGTAATTTTCTGTGCATTCCTTGCTGCACTGCATTTATAACTTCAAAGCAAATATTTTCACCTTCCTTGTCACAATCTAACCATAATACTAAATAATCACAAAATGCGCTCCTTCTTTGGCCAAAAAGTATGGTATTTTCAGTTTCGGTACCGCTTCTTTCTTCTCAGTTGAACAGGAGAACAATTCAGCCTGAGATATACATTTAAAAAAATTCAGTTATTCTGTACATGATAAAAAACAAAACTGCAATATATCTAATCTTACCAGATCTACTTTGTCTCAGTTGTTGTATTTTCCAATAAAGTCTAATGTCATAACGTGTTCACATACAGAGGTCATTTTAAAATTTACAGTCTCGGATCTAAATTGACCTACCCATTCGTGGACGGAACAAAAGCCATTCAGTCCTAAAGATATTCGTAGAAAAAATTTATTATTATAGAAATGAGGAAGAAGGAAAGAGGAAGCTGAAGAAGGAAACAATTTAAGTTATCAACATACGTTTTTTGATATTACATCGTCCATTACTCAATATATTGGCCAGGAATGCTGCCAAAGAAGGTTTTTCAGTTACCATCAAAGCGGTTTTCATTTTGACGCGATATTTTCTTCATATGGCATTACAATTGATTTCTTCTTCTGTCATGTGGCACCGATTCCTAATACTCTGACGAGCTCGACACGGCCAAGATTAAAGGCTTGGGCACATTCATCTCCGAATCGTGAGAGGCAAGGGGACTCACGCAAATCAAACATTCCGAATCGTGAGGAGCTAAGAAAATAATGAATATGCAATAAGCAGTATATATGAAATAGAGATAAAAAAGACTGAAGAATATAATAAAATTAGAAAAAATTGCCAATATAATAAAAAAGTTTGCAAATTATAAATTTACATATTGCTTTCTCACAATTTTAAAGTGTACAAATTAGAAATTTGCACATTGCTTCATCATTTTATTTTACTCATAAAGCTTTCTTCATAAAGAAGTCAAATTAATAAATATTAATAATTATGTATCAAATAAAATATAAGCTTCCTCAATAGAAGAGCTTTATAAGTGAGTGAAATAAAATGATGATGCAATGTATAAATTTCTAATTTAAACATTTTAAAATGGTGAGAAAGCAATATGCAAATTTCTAATTTGTACACTTTTTTACATTAATAATAATAGCTAATTGTTTACCAAATATTAAACATGGATAAATGATGTATTATGCGCATCATGCGAGAAACAGAACACACTTATGGACATGTAACTATCATATGTACTCTGTTTCATAAATTAATATAAAATATGTATTTAATATAAACATTAAATTGTGAAATGCTCAATATTCTTGAAACAATAATAATTTTTATTATTACCTCTCCATATATCTTAAATGTACATGAATTTTCTTCGAACTCTATATTTGTAATATCATCAACTTTCTACGCTTGTTGAATATTTGTATTATAAGCACCAATAGCTAGTCCCATTTGATCTTCTCGAACATTAAATTCATCGATATATCTAAAATAAGGAAAATTTTACATTGCACATCTCTTTACACAATCTTGTTCAAGATAAAGTTTCTCTCTCTCTCTCTCTCTCTCTCTCTCTCTCTCTCTCTCTCTCTCACCCCATAATACATACATATATATATATCTATATATATATGGAGTTAAAACCATAGTGGTGTAAGTCACTTTTTTTAACCTATCGAGTTAAGTTTATAGATGCAGTCTACACATGCAGATATGTTGAAAGAAGAAAAAAAAGTAATAAAAAAATTGACTTACACCACTATGGCTTTAACCCTCCATATATGTATCAATTATAACTGTATTTATATTTATGTTAAAAATATATTTCGCATAATTTATCTCAAAAAGTATTACCTTTCCACGTATTTATTACTGTGTAAATCACATTCCTTCAACAACTTTATGAATTCCTCGTCGAAAAGTTCCACCAGTGTCAACACACAATCATCTATTTTATACAGCGTTGTTTCAAATTTTTGCATTTCTTCCATTATTGTTTCGCTATTACCATAATACGCTCCAATATTCTGTAACAAAAATATTTATCTATTTCATACTCGCTTCTTTTAAATTTTCTATTTTAGACGGCTTATAAATTTACATTACACATATCTTGGTAATACAATACAATCCAAAATTGCGACAGAAGTACATAATATCTGTGATTGAACGAGTATTTATTGTACTCTTGCAGCAGTCTACTGTAAGAAGCTAAATAGTCTAAAATTTCATAATAGCTTCTTACAGCAGATTGCTGCAAGAGTACAGTAAGTACTCATTCAATCATAGATATTATGTACTTCTGTCGCAATTTGGAGCTGTTTTTTTACGCACTTCTTCAAGACATATCTGAGCTATCAGAACACACACACACACACACACACACACACACACACACACACACATGCACGCATGCAAGCACACACACCAGCATACACGCCTCACACACACACACGCACGCGCGCACGGACGTATGTACGCGCACGCCCACGCACACACATACACACAAACACACGCACCATTTGTCACGTAAACTACGTTTACGCGAGCGTTACTTCTGTAACTTATATATGATAAATAACCTCTACGTAAGTGGGGGTTCTGTAGTAACTGATGACAATACTTCATCCCACGTAAACGAGTTAATTATCGTAAATTACTACAGAAATAACGCTCGCGACGCAACCGAAATTCGAAATTAATCGATTGCATTTACTGATGAAAGATCACGTCAATATCCCGCGACACGATATAGGACGATTAACCTCGCTACACGAGACACGACGCGACGACGCGAGCGATCAGCCGATTACACGATGCACACGCGCGAAGTCGCGGTCGTCGCGGAACTCGCCGTGATCTCGCGATCACCGCCTTCGACCGGCCAATCAGACGCACGGAAAAGCGACAATACTACAACGCGAGATATTCGACTCGGAACATTCACTTCTCGGTACACATGGCTTTTTTTATATAGATGGAGGAGGAAAGGAATATTTTTTAAACATATACAAATAAAGAATGGTTTTTTCCTTCTTTTTGTAGCTCTCTCTCTCTTCTCTCTCTCTCTCTCTCTCTCTCTCTCTCTCTCTCTCTCTCTCTCTCTCTCTCTCTCTCTCTCTCTCTCTCTCTCTTACCGTAGGTGTCTCTCTAGTCAGCTGAATGTTGCCTTGCAGCTAGTGGCTCACGATGTTGGGGTTATCTCAGAATATGCGGCCACAAATGGATTATCTCTCAATCTTAAAAAATCCAAGGTTCTAATACTCGGCAGCAAGCGTTACGTTGACCAAATTAATTTTAATGATTTACCTCTCATCTCCGTTGGTGGTACCTCTATTCCGTTTGTCACCCAGGCGCGGAATCTAGGTGTCATCATGAGCTCTGACCTATCTTGGGACGGCCACGTCGCCCATATTTCCAGGAGGGTACACTTCACGCTGCACAAGCTCAAGTATCATAAAAACTCTTTATCATTCCAGCTGCGCGTAAAACTTGTGTCTGCTTTGATTTGGCCTTTGTTGGATTACTGTTCTCTCGTTTACAACGACGTCACAGACGAGCTTAATACCAAACTGCAAAGGCTTATCAATTGTGCGATTCGGTTTATCTTCAGTTTGAGACGGGATGAACATATTACTCCTTATCGTCATCGACTCGGGTGGCTGACTGTGAGCAATAGACGTCTATACTTCCTCGGTATTGAGATGTTCAAGATATCTAATGGTATGTCTCCTAGCTATCTCTCTGAGATTTTTGTCAAGGCCGATCTCTCGATGAGGCGATCTTCACGGCTGGCGCTTCCGCATACCTTCCAAATTCCTATCCATAGAACTGAGACTTATCACAGGTCCTTCCACCTTGCGGGCATTTACTTATGGAATTCGCTACCTGTTGAGGTTGTGTTGTCGTCGTCCATCAATGAATTCAAGCAAAAGCTCTATGACTACCTTTTTTCACTTGAACTTGGTTCCGTCTGAGGTTCCGCAGGGGGCCTTACCGTTGTGTAAGACGTGGCGTGAGTGCGTGATCATGTTGCGTCACGTAAACTAAGTGTGTTCCAGTCTTTGTACATAAATTGTTGCTGCGTCAAAATCTACACTAGTGCTAAGTGGCGATGTCATAATTCCGTTTTCAGTTCTTATTCAGTTTGAGAGAGCTCAACGACCGAACTCCGTTGACTCACTAATCTCAGCAATACTTCACACAACATTTCACACAACTTATACTTATTCAACGAAATTTAGTTGTGTGATGTATTGCCATCACATCAATTATGTACATTCAGATACGTTTCATTTGTTTATTTAGTTTTATAATGATGAAGCGATGGCCAGGTGGAGATGATTTATTATTATTTTTCGCTTTTTACACATCATTATCTTCATCGTTTCCACTTCTGCTCACCGCTTTATTACAGTTATCACACCGTGTGTTTTCTTTTAGTTCTTACTTATTCTAATTTTGTCTTTTGTATTTTGCTCTTGCCTATTACATACTTTCTTGTATTATTCATTATCGCCTAAAGTCTTGACTATGGCGAAATAAAGAATCAATCAATCAATCTCTCTCTCTCTCTCTCTCTCTCTCTCTCTCTCTCTCTCTCTCTCTCTCTCTCTCTCTCTCTCGCTTGCTCGCACGCTCACTAATAGACATATAAATGTTTAGTAAATATCTTCTAGATATTAGACATTCATTGGAAATTTATATAATAAATTCCATAATAAATATCCTATCGAACATTTAATTATTTATTTATTTAATGTTGAAATTGTATAATTTTCTTATAACTCTTTATAACTTCTTAAATAAACTATTGAAAATTTGACACTGAATAATATATTTTTCTTAAACATAAAATACATAACATATAGACTTTTAACTCTTTCGGGACGGATGGTACATATATGTACCAATCCTTTTATTTTGAGAAATAAAGCGAGAAACACAGACTTTTGCATAATTTATAAACATAAGAAAATTGATTAATCTATTTCCTTATGCACATGTATGTGGACCAATCAATTTTCTTATGCTTATGCATTATGCATTATGTAAAAGTATGTGCTCCCAACTTTAATGTCCGATTTATTATAAAAATTGATATATAGTGATTTATGAGGTCTCTAATTTTCAATACAAAAAAATTGCTAATATATAATAAAACAATATAAAACAAAAATTAGAAATTTATCCATTGTTTTCTATATACTGATTTCCCAAAATTTCAAACGTCTATAACTCAAGAACTAATCAACTAAATTTTAAAGAGTTAATATATGAAACAGAGATAAAAAAGACTGAAGAATATAATAAAATTAGAAAAAAAATTGCTAATATAATAAAAAAAGTTTGCAAATTAGAAACTTACATATTGCTTCTCACTATTTTAAAATATACAAATTAGAAATTTATACATTGCTTTATTATTATTTTATTTCACTCATAAAAAGGTTTCTTTATAAAGAAGTCAAACTAATAAATATTAATAATTATGTATTAAATAAAATATAAGCTTTCTCAGTAGTTTTATAAGTGAGCAAAATAAAATAATAATGCAATGTATAAATTTCTAATTTGCACATTTTAAAATGGTGAGAAAGCAATATGCAATGTTTCTAATTTGTACACATTTTTATATTAATAATAATAGCTAATTTTGCTTCCTCATAGAGGAAATATCGTAATATAGATGTTTTTTTGTAATAATTAATACATAAATTTAGATTTTAAGCATCTGAATTTTGTTGTGTCTCTTATATAGAATTCTATCATCATTAAAAAAAAAAAAAATTGTTAGTCTTTACCATAGTAATTAAGTATCTACAATCCCATGCCAGCTAATTCGAAACAAAAAGAAAAAAATATATACACATGCATACACACACACGCGCGCACGCACGCACGCACGCACGCACGCACGCACGCACGCACACACACACACACACACACACACACACACACACACACACACACACACACACACACACACACAGGCACGCACGCACGCGCATATGTGTATGTATGTAAGTGTGTGTGTGTGTGTGTATGTGTATATATGTGTGTGTGTGTATATATACGTGCAAAAATAATCGCATTTAATATTTTTCCTAAACAAAGAAAGATTATTACAAACGCGTTGTACAAATGTTTTCTTTAATTAATAACACTTTTGAATTACAATCAATACAAATGTATCTGAAATAAGCAAGTTGAGGAAGATCTCAATTTTTCGATTGCCATAAGAATATTCAGATAAGATGACAGTTGTTTTGTTAGGTGTCAATATATTACATCAGCCGCTATGTGTTTTTGCAAAATTCATAAGACACGTCTGATTAATTTCGAACAAATCATTTTCGCCATCATCATAATGTTATTAATCAACATAGATCGTTTACGATATTGTACGAGCACAAGCGTAGACTCGCGTCTTACTCACTTCTGTATTGTGATATCCTACACGATGGACAACACACGTCGGCTGTATCTCCAAGGTGCGTGTATGTGTATAAAATATATATATGTTCATATATGTGTAGAAGATACAATTACAAAATTTTTAGTCCAACACAGGAATACAAGGTATTTAAATGCAAAGATGTTAATCGCAAAGATTAAAAACTGTTAAAGAAGTAACAATAAAAAATGCAAATATTTTATTGAAATAAAAAAAAATTTTGTACAAATACTTAACGCTGCTTTTTTACTCCATAACCACTTTCTTCGAGCTAACATGCTGCGCGTGTACTTGGCGCCTTTTTTTACCTTTTTTTAAAGAAGGTAATTTTGTTGTGACTGGAGTAAAAAAGCAGAGTTAAGTATTTGTACGAAATTTTTTTTTATTTCAATAAAATATTTGCATTTTTTATTGTTACTTCTTTAACAGTTTTTAATCTTTGCGATTAACATCTTTGCATTTAAATACCTTGCATTCCTGTGTTGGACTAAAAATTTTGTAATTGTATCTTCTCTTTCTGATTAACGCAATTTAAAGATTTATTTAAAGATCAATCAAGAAAACATTTATTTAAAAAGATACATATCACTTGGGTTGAGTTAGGTAACGGAATTTGGTTATATTATAATGGCTGTAAGGAAAAATGAAGCTATTATGACTTGTGTAAGAAGACACTTAAAAACAAAGATATTTTTTAAAAATAATACAACAGTTATTTTCCGAAGAATATATATTCATTTTATAATTAACGCAATTTAATATAACCTTTGTTCCATGGAACAAAGGCGGCGGTGATCGAATCGTCGCCGGAGCGTTGAGCGCATTTCAATTGTCGCGGCGTTTGAATTTGTTAATTAACTAGGCAACGAAAAAATCAATTAATCAATTTGTCACGCGAATCTTCTTGGAATAGTCCGTCCATCACGCTCTTCTTCGAAAACGATCGTTTATACGGTGATATTAGTTCACGTAGAAAGAGCCGAGTCTCTTATTCGAATACGCGATCGAGCCGAGTCTCGAGCACGCGAAAGAGCCAAGTCTCTCATACGAATACGCGATTCGAGCCGAGTCTCGATTACGGGGCCCCGTTCGCGATACCGAGTGTCGCTATTAATTCTTTGTAACACGTATTCTCTAACTATTCACCCAATTGTGTACCACGCAAACTCAGGGGGTTTTTATGCCTTAACAGGCTTTTCCCCCATGAGCCAATAAAGGATTATTCCCTTGGCTCGAAATTACGAGTTGTTTATTTCAATTTTCCGAAACTGGGAGACTTCTTCATGTTGAAGAAGTTTTCGACGAAACAGTTTTTGGTGCCTCCTGTGAGGTACGAACTCACGAAGAGGACGTTCTACGCCGATACCGAGACGTCCAGCCACACGAAGACCAGTCGTCTCCGAGGCCCACCCCGTCCGAGCCAACGCACAGAACCTTCGAGATTGAAGAGATAAGTATTCTCAAGTACATACGTCTCATATTCGATAAATTCATTTTTCATCGAATTTGATATCAACGAGTTTCGTTTTTTAATTTACGACTACATAACATTTATCGACGAAAATTGTCGAGCCGCGATTCGTTATTGTTATTGAACGCCCGGGAAGACCGACGACGCATTATCGATCGTGCGCAGGAAACCAGACGTAACCGTGCTAGCTGTGTCGCGTTACATTATTTTCCGAGTAAACATTAGATTGTTTGACGAATTATAAAGTCGAGTTTCATCGGATTCATTATGAGTCGTCTAAGATATATCAGTCAGAAACGCTCAACGTTGAAAGCTCAACTGACTAATTTAGAGAAGATAATCGCGGAGGATCGATTAGACGAGGCAAACTTAAAGATGCGATTAAAGCGTATAACAGAACTTTTTCACGCTTACGAAGAGTTGCATGACGAGCTCCAATTGCTAGAGCCGGCCGATGAAAATCTAGTCGAATTAAATGATATTCAAGACCGATATTACGCGATTGCGAGCAAAATCGAAACACTCACACCGGCGTCAACATCGCACACAGTCAATTTAAATGCAACTTCAATCCCGGTCGATAACAACACGCGTCGTATTAAATTACCGGTTGCCGAACTACCGAAATTCGACGGTAATCTAGAAAAATGGTTATCGTTTAAAAATACGTTTGTAACAATGATCGATTCACGACAAGATATAACGGACTTACAAAAATTTCTATATTTGAAGGATTCATTACGAGACGACGCGCTGAATAAGATTACAATTTACGACGTAAGCGAGGAAAATTACAAAAACGCGTGGAAGCTTCTCAACGACTCGTACGAGAGAAAAAGGATTCTAATCGCGAAACATCTCGATGCGATTATCGATTTACCGGCGCCGGATAAAGCTACGCACAGGGAACTGATAAAGCTCGTTGACGACATGCGACAACACGTAAACATGCTCGCGTCGTTGGGAGTGCATCCAGATCAGCATTTATTAATTCGGATAATAGAACGCGCATTACCAATAAACATTCGCGCTAAGTGGGAAGAGACTCTTAGTTTAGATGTTTCACCGACGCTCGAACAATTATACAAATTCGTTTCTGAAACTGCGTTCCGCATTTTCACGTTAGAACAAAACGCGTCGCGTTCTAAATCGGAAATCGGCAATAAGCGACAAAATTCAAAAAGAGAACCATCCTCGTTTAAAATGCGCAAAGATGATTCAGGTGCGCGCGCTTTGGTTACCAATACACTCTCAAACTGTTTCTTCTGTAAAAAGGAAAAACACTCGGTATATAAATGTCCTGAATTCATTAAGCTGTCGGTACCGCGTAGGTGGGATTTCATTAAAAAATCTAAACTTTGCAAGAATTGCCTCCGAGCACACACTGGCAATTGTAGCTGGTCGCATTGCAAAATGTGCAATAAATATCACAACACGCTTTTACATAACCCGACATCCAAATTATTGGCGATAAAACATGAAACTTCCAAGATCGAGCTCGCGAATTCTTCGAATCAGTCAACGGCACCGCCACCTGAATCGGAATGACGGAGACCACTCGTTTTCGAAGCAATTTCGCGGAATCTACAATCACAGTTAATGATGAGCACGATAGTTCGTGTAAAAAATTCACACGGTAATTTTATTCAGTGTCGCGCCTTATTAGATACTTGTGCAACGGCTCACTTTGTAACGCAGGATTTCGTTCGAAATTTAAAAGTGCCCGTGCGCCCATGTTCCATTCAGATCGGTGCGATTGGCGACATGCACACAACATCAAACGGTACAGTTGAATTCTTCATTCATTCGATTAACAACGATTTCAAGAAAAAACTTTCATTCTTAATAGTACCAAAAATCGCAGATAGAATTCCGGACGAAGTATTTCCACGCGATTCGATCGATATACCAGCGAATTTAAAATTAGCTGACCCACAATTTCATTTACCTCGATCAGTCGACATGATCATCGGTTCCGGAGCGACCTTATCTTTGTTATCGATCGGACAAATTAATCTTTCGCGGGATAATTGCGATTTATTTTTGCAAAAAACTCAGCTCGGCTGGGTCGTCGTCGGAGGGATAGTCGCGGCCGGCGGAAGAGACATCGTTTCACTGCAAGTTGACAGAATTGACGGAACAAATTGCAAAATTTTGGTTATTAGAAGACACTACCGCTAAACAGTTTAAATCGTCGGACAACTCGGAATGCGAGAACCATTACACTCAGAACACGACGCGCGATGGTTCGGGACGTTACATTGTGCGATTACCTTTTCGAACGATGGAAAGGGACTTCGGGAATTCACGAGCAATAGCCTTGCGTCGATTTCACGGATTACAGAAAAAACTCAAAGCTAATCCGATACTTAAACAAGAATACGAACGCGTGATGAACGAATACATTAACTTAGGCCACATGTCACTGTTACCGGAAGAATCGGAAGGTGGCTATTATCTTCCCCATCACGCGGTTATAAAATCCACGAGCGTTACAACTAAAGTACGTGTAGTTTTCGACGCGTCGGCAAAGACTAACAGGGGGATATCGTTAAATGATACTTTGATGGTCGGTCCCACGATTCAAAGCAAATTGTTTGAACATCTGTTGCGATTTCGCATGCATATATACGTGCTCACCGCCGACATTGAAAAAATGTATAGACAAATCTGGATGCATCCCGACGATCGACAGTACTTAAAAATTTTTGGTTTCACGAGGGTCGCATATATACGTTTTTGTTAAACACTGTTACCTTCGGCCTGTCATCGGCTCCTTTTCTCGCCATTCGGACGATCGAACAGCTCGCGAATGACGAAAGCGCCGATCTCCCCGTCGGCGCTGAAGTTTTGAAACGAGATTTTTATGTTGATAATCTTATAACCGGAGCTAAAAACTTTAAAGAAGCTCGTACAGATTCGAGACGAAACTATCGAAATTCTAAAACGCGGTGGGTTCAACATAAGACAGTGGGCATCGAATCATCCGCAAGCTCTTGAAAATTTGAACGAAAAAAGCGTAGATGTCGAGTTTCTTGTCAATGAAAATCCGATTCTGAATACGCTAGGCATTTCATGGAACGCGCGTCGCGACCAATTACTTTATACAGTCAATCCTATTCAGTTATCTGATAGAGTAACTAAACGTCGTATTTTATCGGAGATAGCCAAGATTTTCGACCCCCTCGGACTACTCGGTCCGATTATTCTAACTTCCAAAGTTTTAATGCAAGAATGTTGGAAAGCGAAAATTTCGTGGGATGAATCAGTACCCAGCGCGTTATTCTCTTCTTGGTCATCATTCGTAAATCAACTCGAATTAATTGATCATCTGGCTATCGATCGACGTTTGTTGGTCGACGAGCCTATCGAAATTCAAGTTCACGGTTTTTGCGATGCGAGTAAGATCGGTTATGGAGCCTGCTTGTATATACGATCCCACAACGAACGCGGAGACATATTGGTACGACTCTGTTGCGCCAAAGCGCGCGTGGCTCCTCTCAAAGATGTGACGATGCCTCGACTCGAATTGTTAGGGGCGCTTACACTAGCGCGTTTGTATGACGAAG
Source organism: Temnothorax rugatulus (assembly GCA_035220575.1). Lineage (NCBI taxonomy): Eukaryota > Metazoa > Arthropoda > Insecta > Hymenoptera > Formicidae > Temnothorax > Temnothorax rugatulus. Next base: position 67,466 of record JASTWL010000714.1, on the reverse strand, counting down.
CGAGTACAGCATTCACCTTCGAGCCAGACGAAACTGTTTTTAGAACGGATTCTATGATTGTCTTACATTGGCTGAAAAAATCTCCGAGTATTCTCAAACCATTCGAGGCAAATCGTGTCAAGGAAATTCAAGAAATTAGTAAAGGAATCAAATGGCAACACGTTAGATCGGAACATAATCCAGCCGACGCGTTGTCACGAGGTCAACTTCCGCGAGAATTTTTGAAAAACGAATCTTGGTTTAACGGTCCATCATGGCTTAGACAGTCCGAAGCAAATTGGCCAATATCTCTCGAAATTTCTATTAAGGATTTACCCGGTTTAAAGAAAACCATTTGTCTAATGTCACAGGTTGACTCGGACGACATATTCAAAAGATTTTCTTCCTATACGAGGTTAATTCGTACCATCGCATATTGTTTGCGAATGTTATCTTCCAATCAAAATAGGGGCGCGCTTTCTGTACAAGAAGTCATCGAGTCCGAACGGCGAGTGCTAAAGCTTATTCAGAAAGCGCATTTTTCAGACGAGATCAATCGCATCTTAAACTCAGAAAGGGTGAAGGGCACGAAATTAGCCACATTAAGTCCTATAATCGACGAATCAGATTTGCTCCGCGTCGGCGGCAGGCTGCAAAATGCAAACATTCCCTTTTCGCAAAAACATCCGATTTTATTGCCTTCACATCATCACGTCACGGATTTAATTATTCGCGAAACACATGAGAAAAATTATCACGCAGGGATTCAGTCCACCCTTTATACGATTCGTCATAAATTTTGGCTTCTTGACGGAAAAAATCAAATACGTAAAATCATCCGACATTGCGTACGTTGTATTCGATTCCGTGCATCGCCCGTTAAGTATAAGATGGCTAATTTACCGAGATCTAGATTTGAAGAGAACACCGCGTTTTATCACACAGGTATCGATTTTTTTGGTCCCATGTTTATCAAGGAGAAAAAGCAGCGAAATCGGGGTCGAGTAAAAGTGTACGGCTGCGTTTTTATTTGCATGTCAACAAAGGCAGTACACATTGAAATCGTTAGTGAACTATCGACAGAAGCATTCCTTGCCGCGTTAAGACGATTCATAGGACGAAGAGCCATTCCGGTAAACGTGTATTCCGACAACGGTACGAATTTCGTTGGTGCCAATAATCAACTTCGTGAATTATATGCTTTAGTTGAATCTGACGATTTTAAAACGCGAGTTGGTGACTTTGCTACAACGAAGAAAATTTCTTGGCATTTTAATCCGCCTCTTTCACCTCACTTCGGAGGTATATGGGAGGCGGCGGTAAAGTCTTTTAAACATCACTTGAAACGAGTAGTAGGCGATCTACTGTTTACATACGAGGAGTTAAATACCTTCGTTATAGAAATCGAAGCCATATTAAATTCGCGACCTTTATGCCCCATATCCACAGATCCGAACGATCCACTCGCATTGACACCCGCTCATTTTCTCGTAGGGAAACCTCTCACAATGCTGCCGGAGGATAATTACATCTTTGTTCCAGAGAATCGTTTGACATCATGGAGATTAATATCCAAGGCCCGTCAAGACTTTTGGCGCAGGTGGCACATAGAATATCTAAATGAACTACAAAAACGACAAAAATGGACTAATTTGGACGTCGGACTCCGGCGAGACGCTATTGTCATTTTGGTAGACAAGAATCAACCATGTATGCGGTGGCCACTCGGACGGGTTGTGGAGGTGCACCCTGGAGACGACGGCGTGGTCAGAGTCGCGACCATCAAAACAACGCAGGGAATTTTCAAACGCAATGCGAAGCTAATTTGTCCTCTACCGAACGTGTCTTAGTTTTCGTTTGCACAGTTCTTTCCAATTTTAGTTATTACTGATTGCATTTCAAAAGTACCGCATAATATAATATTGTTCACGCGATCAACATTTTAGGAAGTATGAAGCGACGCTTATTTAAAAATTATTTACTTGTATTTGGTATTGTTGATCGTTCTACTCTCAACGGGGGGAGCGTGTTCCATGGAACAAAGGCGGCGGTGATCGAATCGTCGCCGGAGCGTTGAGCGCATTTCAATTGTCGCGGCGTTTGAATTTGTTAATTAACTAGGCAACGAAAAAATCAATTAATCAATTTGTCACGCGAATCTTCTTGGAATAGTCCGTCCATCACGCTCTTCTTCGAAAACGATCGTTTATACGGTGATATTAGTTCACGTAGAAAGAGCCGAGTCTCTTATTCGAATACGCGATCGAGCCGAGTCTCGAGCACGCGAAAGAGCCAAGTCTCTCATACGAATACGCGATTCGAGCCGAGTCTCGATTACGGGGCCCCGTTCGCGATACCGAGTGTCGCTATTAATTCTTTGTAACACGTATTCTCTAACTATTCACCCAATTGTGTACCACGCAAACTCAGGGGGTTTTTATGCCTTAACAGGCTTTTCCCCCATGAGCCAATAAAGGATTATTCCCTTGGCTCGAAATTACGAGTTGTTTATTTCAATTTTCCGAAACTGGGAGACTTCTTCATGTTGAAGAAGTTTTCGACGAAACAACCTTTATTTAATGATACTCTATATAAAATCTGAATTTTATCCGTACGATGATTTGAATGTAGATTTTAGTAAAAATCGATACGCCGTCCTTTTCGATATGTATGCGCGTTTTCGTAAAGCTTATTACGGATACGACTGCTTCGATACGCTTTGCACCATAGTTACATCCCTGACAAAAGGACCTTTTGTTGTCATTGATTGCTCGCGACAAAACGAATCTGTCAAGAGCGCCACCGTGGATGTGCGAATAGAATTTTATTGCAAAGAGAATATACCGGCAAATACTACAGCCTATTGTCTCATCTTGCATGATCGCGTAATCGAATACTGTTCATTGTCGAACGTAGTGCGCAAAATCATGTAAATTGCAATATCGGCAGATATTGCAGTATAAGAGGCACCGATGTATCGCGATAAGATACAGATTGCTCCGTCGTTTTGTCATGATCGTACCAACGTTGTCGATCTGCAAGGATTCATCGTCGAGATGAAATTTGTCGTAAAGGAGGTGGCGGTTCTGAGAAACAGGACCGTTTTGGCGCATTAACATTTTTACACTCCCCATGCCGTGGAGTCTCCTCACAAAATCCGACAAGTCATGCGCTTCCTGGTTGATTGCAAATCACCATGGACTACGATGGAAGGACGGAACGTGCCGTACAGCATGGCGAAACACCTAATTACATCGCCGTGCTTGGAGAGGGCGACGAGACGTCGACTCTTGTATACGTCAAGGGATGCCAGAAACGAGAATGGTGGTCTGCTTGAGAATAAAGCGAGAAAAAACCTAAACATTGAGACTTTGGATGCAGATTATGAAGATATCGAATCTTTAAATATCTAGATGTTACTAATACTATACGATGTGGAAAACATGTTAAGAATTGCGCATTACAAAATGTATTAAAAAATATTTAACTGGTATATAACACTGGTATATAAATATTTACCCACTCACTCACTCACTCGCGCAACCGGCACTCGCGGGCAATGAAGTGACACAATATAAGATGGTAAAGACTCGTTTTAATAGAACACACGAAATACTACAGAGATTCGAGCTGTCACGTTCGCACGAAGTCCGTCGCTCGAAAACAACAACAGAACATCACAGGAAAATCAATAAATCCATATCAGCTGGTCGTCAGGGACGATTCTCAACTCGCCGCTAGCACGGGCGCATACCGGGCGTCTCGGACAGACTCGCACGGGCGCAACAATATAAAACAATTTTTAAAATCTGTATTTGTTTTCCGTTATTTCACCGATTCCATTCCCTTTAGATAAGCTAGTAATAGTGATGCTTAAATAGGGCAAATAATTTTATAAAAATAGTAAAAAAGATTATATATGATTCATATAAAACATTATAATTTAAATAAGTTTAAAAAAGCTTAACATATAATATTATTTATACATTAAATAAGTTTAAATATAATGAAGAATGAACGAGATCACCCGAGTTGGAGCGAGAAGACGTGCGCGAACGGGGGAGAGATAATGGGTGACGGGAGCGCGAGAGACCGCGCGCGAGGGAGAGAGATAACGCGAACGGGGGAGAGAGAACGCGAACGGGTGACGGGAGCGCGAGAAAACATCAACGAGGGGGAACGGGAACGAGATAACGCGAGCGGGAGCGCGCCGTGTGACGTCACGCGGACCGACGCGGCCGTTGCACGCGGACCCCTCCCCCTCACCCCGCGGCGCCGGAACGCGGTACCCCCCTCCCCCACCCCGCGGCGCCCGGAAACGCGGTACCCCCCTCCCCCTCTCCCGCGGCGCCCGAAAACGCGGTGGCAGCTACGCTTTATCGTGTCGATCAACCGCCTAATAAACTGTAGTTTGGGAAAGATTAATTTCGTACTTCAAATATTTTTTTCACAACAGATTGAACTTTATCAAATAACTTTATGCCAAAACATTGCAACAAAAGAAGATGTTGATATAATCTAATGTATTTTGTTAGAATTTATACAAATTTATCTAAGAAATTCTATTTTATATGATTAAGCTAAGAAATTCTATTTTATATGATTAAGAAATAAACATATTTGTTAAAAAAAAATAATAATTAGATCTGCTTTTTCTTCAAAATCCCTTCTTTTTGTGCAAATTGAATTAAGCGAATTTGTATTAAATTTTGTCAGCTCGCAAATTCATAACTTATTTGATCTCACAAAATATTATTCTGTCAATAAAGACTGTGACGACTGTTATAATCTTGTATATATATGTTTACGTTATTTATTTCCGTTATGTTTTGGAGAACATCGACCTTTTGTTACAATGCTTTTTGTGATTATTAACATCTACACAGTTCAAGAAGAACCATCCTCGAGCACGCATATTGGTAAGTGATATATTACATATGTATAAACTTTCGCAAATATTCTAATACGACGTTTCTTTTATCGCATTAGAATAAGTGAGAGACACTTTTATTAAATTATTGAGAATTATTGCGAAGAGCTGATATGGGCTGCATTCCAATATTTCCTATTCTTTTCAATATCTTTATTAACGACATTCAAAAAGCTGATGTGCTATTTTTGGATATTTATAAGCCTTTTTTAACCGTTTGACTGCGTAAAAATTTGAACAATATGATCTTGTTGCAATTTGCTAATATCATGCGCTGCAAAATTATCTAAAGAAAGGATCAGAACGTACTCGATTATACCACTCTATTTCTTCAGAGATTTTAATTATTTTTGTATTATAATAAAATACATATGCGCCCTATTTACTGTGTCTGGCCGTTATTGCCAGTTCTTACCCTCATTTGTAAAGTTCGTGTTGAAACATGAGTTATAAACACTCTATTTTTAGAAAACCATGGCGGATAACGTGGAAGAATACTGGATCATATTGAAGAGTTTTATTCAAGATATATTAGATACAGATCACTCTACTGCAGGTCATTATCGTTACAGACCTGATTCTAGAATATATGCTTCCAAAATAATTGAAAAAAATTGCGCCGAACAATTATACACGGGACTGAAGGAACTCATATTGCAACATCTTGAAAACAAAGTGCGAAATGATGTTCTTCGTTCCTTCCAGAACAATTTCCTACATACTTTAAATCTAGCATGGTATAATCATCTAGAGTCAATAACGGCTATCACTAAGATCGTGGAGGATGTGTATGAGAAAGAAGACTTAACGGGTGAATGGAATCAAACCACAGACAATGTATATGATCTCGGATTTATTACTTTTCGAGATCAGGTAATTTTCATTTTTAATTTGCATTGTCTTATAAAGAATTTAGAAGTTACAAAGTTCTATTGTAATAAAATAGTATTTTATATGGTTGTTGATTTTGCAACGTTAAGTTGCTGTAATTTATTTAAAATGATTGTTAAGTATGTTTAATATTGACGAGTTTCTTATAAATTTTTTAGATAATCAGATATGAACGTGTTAGAGACCATTTACGGGAAACATTATTAGGTATGGTCACGAGGGAAAGAGGAGGAGAAGAAGTTGCAGATCGTAGCGCTATAAAAAATGCCTGGCAAATGTTAATGTTACTGGGGACTAAAAATCACGTATGTTATGAGGGAGTTCTCTCATCTGCTTATGACTGTCGTGACGAATATAAAGCAGTATTTGAAAGATCTTTTTTAGAACAAATTGCTGAGTTTTATAGAGTGAGTGTCCAGTATGAGATACGTACAATATTCTTATATACATGCACATATGTAACTTGCAAAATTTTCTTCAGGAGGAATCTAAAAAATTGATGGCAGAAAATAGTACATCAGAATTATATATAGAAAAGGTTGAAGCCAGAATCCGCGAAGAATCTGAAAGGGCAAAACATTATTTAGATATATCAACTGAATCACGGATAGTAAAAGTTGTAGAAAAAGAGTTAATCGAAGCACACAAGGAAACCATTATTGAGGTGTGTTTATTTACGATCTGGGTAGCGATCATGTAACCCTTTCCTTAGAACGGAAACGTGAAAAGTAAAAAGTTTCATGTAACTATCTACTCTTTCTATTGGTGTTGAATAGAAAGAGATAAACTTTTCAATTTTCACGTTTCCGTTCTAGGGGAAAAGATACATGATCGATCAATAGATTAAACTTAAATATATGTATATCATATGTTATATAATCATATGCACATAGCACATGCATTTAGCACATAATATATATGATGTGTTACATACCTTAACATCTTTTGTTTGACAGAGAGAAAAAAATCATATCGCACACATGCTCGAAAATAATGAAACGGAAGAACTTCGTAACATGTATGAACTATTTTCGAAAGTATCAAACGGATTTCTCATTGTGTGCGATTGTGTATCTGACTTTCTCAGAAAGCAGGGCTGCGCGTTAGTGCAAGAAAAGCATGAATCAACCGCCGTTCTTTACGTCCAAAACTTGTTAGATCTAAAAGATCGCTTTGATAATTTTCTACATCATTCTTTCAATAATGACAGGAATTATGGACGGAAGATAGCAGAGGATTTTATATATTTCCTTAACCTTCCGAATTCTAAAAACCCGGAATATCTGTCGCTATTTATCCACGACAAATTGAAGAAAGGCGTTAAAGAAGTTAGTATTATGTGTATAATTGCATTGTTACATATCGTATGACTTTCGATACATGAATATATTTGGTTTTAGATGACAAGGCAGGAGATTGAAGGGATCCTAGATAAAACTATAGTTTTATTCCATTTCTTACAAAAAAAGGATGAATTTCAACGGTACTATCGAAAACTCTTAGCCAAACGATTATTGTTTAATATGTCTGTTTCAGATGATAGTGAAAGGTATATGATATCCAAAATTAAGGTGAGAACTAGAACTAGATATAATGATATTCTAGATCAAAATAGTTTTGTTCATACCTGAAACAAGTATTGCTTACATTTTATATATTAAAAGAAGTTAAAAACATATTTTTTGATTATTTTTTTAGACTGTGGATTTCACTCCCCCACCCCGCGGTACCCCCCCGGTACCTCCTCCCCCTCCCCCACGGCGCCCGGAAACGCAGGACCCCCCTCCCTCTCCCCGCGGTATCCTCCACGCCGGGGGACCCCCGTCACTCCTCACCTCCCCTCGGAGCTCCCTAGTTAGAACTCTCGTTGTTTACCTACTGACGCGGTTTTCCGGCACGCCCCGGCGTATCGAAAGAGAGAGAGAGAGAAAGAGAGAGAGAGAGAGAGAGAGAGAGAGAGAGAGAGAACGTTCGCGCGCGAGGACGTACGTGCCGTAGTCTAATCGTTATCTCCTCGCCGCGAAAGTCGATCAACCGATCGTTCTGATCTACGACTCGCACCGTGATGTCGGTGACGTTTCGCGCTACGATCGGGAGGTAAATGATCTGCGTCGAAGTCTCCGACAGTTTATATCCCGGTGGCACTTTCGGCGCGAATTCGTGGATCGCGTGCACCGAGCGTTCGTTACTGTACGCTCCCGTGGTGATGCTGGATTCGATGCGAATTACGTTCACGCTCATGACGTCAACGGGTCTGTCGGAAACGTACCATTTGTTCGGTTTTAGGATACGATCGTGCAAGAAACCCAAAAGAGAACTGATGCTGTTCGGTTTTGCAAAATTCACTCTGTAGGCGCACTTTATCTCACTCCTCATGGTATTATCGTTGGCGCGAAGAGCGAGTATAGTTCTATCGCCGTCGTCCTTGCCACCGTCGTCGTCGTCGTCATTGTCCTCGTATATGCGATAACCGTCATCGTCGTCGTCGTCGTCGTCGTCCTTGTCCGTTCGATTTTTTTCTTTTACCCGCCCAGCGCCATCGGCCTGCAGTTTTCCTCCTTTCTCTTTCATTTTTTCTCTCTCACGGGCGCGACGTTCGCGATGAAGAAGAGCGGCACGCAGATATCTGCTCACAGCTCGCAGCTCGTACGACCCTTCCGGAACGACGATCTTCCGGTCGTCCTGGCCGAAGTAGAATCGATTGTTCGCGGACGTAACGTTCGGTATCGAGTTGTAGGTCTCAAAAGTCGCCAAACCCAGCTCGTACTCGCCGTCGCTCAGATCCAAAGCGGGAAAGTGACTCGTCGTGAGAACGTTGCTGGCTCCGGTTAACGTGAGCATCAGCGATATCGCGGGAGAACATCGATTGTCCATCACTCCCCCAATCGATCTCGCGAAGAAATCGCAGGCACAGCAGATTCTCTGATCGAACGAACTCTGAAACGCGCGACAATTGTACGTCACGATCGCGCTTTCGCCGCCACCGCCGCCGAGATATCGCGCGAGATCCCTCGGCGGACGGAGATTTCCGAGCGCGTCAAAGTAGATCGCTGCGTTCCCTTTCTTCGCGTAAGAGATCTAATGCGTGCCCGGACGCGCCGCGTCGTCGAGATTCACAATACCGCACTCCGCGTATCGCACCCTCGTCGGCAGAGCGTCGCGCATGAACATCCACGGAAAAACGGTATGCGTAGGCGACGCGCCGTTCGATCGAGTTGCTCGTTCATCGTGACGCCGTACGGCAGCAGATCCGACCGCCCCTAACGTCGCCTTCTTCCGTGAAATTTTTTTTTCGACGATTCTCCTCGCACCTCCTCCGCTTCTTATACAGCGCGAGGTATTAACCTGCGACCCTCCATCGCGCGATTTTGTCGCTGCAGTTCTTCGAGTTGTCGTTGCGCCGCTTTGCCGGCGCTCATCGCTTTGGCTACGCCAGCCGCGCCACCGATCAAGGAACCGAGCGCGCCCAACATCGGTAGAAAAGGCAAGAAGCCGCCGCGTTTCGCTGTAGGAAGTATCCTCTGCCTCTTCTTCTTCGTCCTCGATCCCGTTCCTCTCCTCATCCGATTCCTTTCCTCTTTTTCTTTTTCCGTTCCATACCCATGCCCAGTTTCGTCTTCGCCTTCCTAGCCGCCCATACGGCTGCCGCGGCGAGTCTCTCACCGACCGTCGAGTCCTTTGCTGTGACGCGCCCTCTCGGCGAGCAGTCGATCGGCGACGTGTCGTTCGGCGAGCTCGCCGCTTCGCGAGTACGTGACGTCGTGCTCTCGACACGCCGCGTCCAACGGATTGATGCCTTTTTCGCCGCGCGCTAGTCTCTTCGCTAGACGCGTATCGGGTCCGCAGAACTGATAGCCGGGCATATGCAGCTCGAAAGGAAGAGCGTTTATCGAGCGATCGAGTAGATTGGCGCCGCACACGAGGCGCATTCAGTCGCGGTTGCGGGAGAGTTTTTTCTCTTCTTATTTTGGAAAGGTGACGACTCACCGCTCAGGGTGAGCGCGCGGTTGCACTCGTAGCAGTCCTTGATGAGCGGCGGTAGACCGCTTATGTGCGTTCGCTGCCACGGACGATTAGTATGTTTTTGCACCTCGGGATCCGCTTTTATATGTTCCGGCAATCGGTTCCACAGCAGTTGCACGTATTGCTTAAAATTACACAGCAGAACGATTTTTGGAACGAATTCCAGCTCCTCGGCGGTTAGATTGAGAATATCGCGCCTGTCCGTCAGTATGGAAAACATCTCGATCACCGATGCGCGCGAACGACTCGTTGCTTTTAGATCAATTTGTACGGATACGGCGACACGCTCGCGCTACTTATACTTGCGCGCGAGGCGTTTGCGCACGCGTGACGAAACGACGTCCGTGTTCCCCTCCCCGGCGATAGGGGGGAGGGGGGGCTTTTCGTGAACGAATCGAGCGAGCACGCGTTTGCGGAAAAGACCGAGAGAGCGAGAGAGAGGGCAAAAATGCGATGACGATAGGAGTCCCGAATCTGGATCGCAAAACGCTGCCTAGGTCGGGCGCGACCGAGAGAGGAAGCGGGGAATCGCGCGGGCACGGTCCTCTCCTACCGAACGTCATACGTTGCATCATTTGCGGTCCCTCCAATTGCGGTAAGACGAACGTTCTGGTGAGTCTGGAACAACAGCACGGTCTTCGTTTTCAGAACGTATACGTGTACTCGAAATCTGCAACAACCGAAGTATCGATACCTCGAACGATTGTTCGAGCCTATGGACGAGATCAGCTATCGCGCGTTTTCCGACAATCGCGACGTCGTTCCGCCCGACGAGGCGCTTCCCGACTCGATCTTCGTCTTCGATCACGTGGCCTGCGACAAGCAGGACAGGATGAGGGAGTACTTTTCTATGGGTCGACATTTGAATATCGATTGCTTCTATCTCTGTCAGACGTATGCTAAAATACCGAAACATCTCGTGCGCGATAACGCAAATCTGTTGATCCTGTTCAGACAGGACGGCATCAATCTGCGACACGTGTACGACGATCAGGTGAACATAGATATGCCGTACGACGATTTTCGCGCCTTTTGTCGCGAGTGTTGGCGACGCACCTACGGTTTTGCCGTGATAGAGGACAGCGCGTTGCGAGGCGGACGGTACAGACGGGGGTTCTACGACTTCGCCGTGCTGTAGAGCCGATTAGTGCGCTTCGCCGAACGACGCGAGAATGAGCGCGTTCGCGGGGGGGAGGACCGCGCGAGAGATAGCTAGAACGCACGCCTCGATTCGCAGGAAGTACGTCGCTCTCAGGGCCGGGAAAATGGAGACCGAGATCGCTCTGGAAAAGAGATACGAACCCATCGTCGAACCTCTGAAACGGCTCGCCGAAATTGTGGAATGTAGAGGTAAAGGGCCGGAAAAGGTTGGCGGTGACGACGACGACGGCGGTAGTTTTACGCTCGCAAAAAAAATGAAAACAACGAAGAGAGCGAAGAAGGATAGCGAGAACGGTGACAACGACGACGACGATGCTGGCTCCGACCTCGAGCGCGAATACGATGACGTATTCACGCCAATCAGGACAATGACGATCGCGAAAAAAAGAGAGTCGCGTCCAGCACGGTTGAGTTCGGCTCCCGCGACAACGACGACGAGCTCCACGCCGATCCATGCCGATTCGGTCCGGTTTTTACCTAAAGAACGTGATATCGTCTCGGAGACGACGACTTCACCCCCCGCGCTGAAGACGTCCGTCAGGGAGTCTCTCAGTACGGCGGAAGGTCGCGACTTTCTGCACAGCCAACTAGGACCGTTAGGGCGGGAATACGTGGGCGCTCTTCTGAGCGGTGACAGAAAAAAGGATATCGACAACGTCTACGGAGTGTATCTCGGCGAGAACGGTACGATGTTGGGCAACAAGCGATTTGACGTGGCCGCGGATGACTCCGTGATCATCGGCGGTGTACGGTACAGAGACACGCGCGGTCTGTACGAATTGATCTTCATGCGAACGTCTCCCAACGTTAGCACCTACACGGACAGGGACAAACGAACGTACAGGAGTATACTTTTCGCTAATAACGCTCACAAATGCGATTGCAGCGCCAGCAAGCCTATCATGGGTAACAAGGGATACAAGTATAGAAATATAATAGCGCCGCTCGTACAGCCGTCTCACAAAGTCAGGACTACAAAGGGTGCCGGACTACCGTCAGCCGTGCGACTGACCGACAACGCGATCGATTACGTTCACTGGGACGATCCCTTACGAGCTGGTCGATCGACTTCGACTACCAGACGCCTCTCGTCGGGCCGGCAACGACGCTCACGATAACGAAATTCTGTCGATAACCGAGGAACTTGGCGAAGCCGGTTTCGTCATAAATTGATCGGTCGCGTCGATCGCGACGACAGTACGAATCGCGCGCTCGCCAGCGCCTCCCCCGCGCGTGATGTCCGTGAACAAATTCGGCATGTCTCTGACAAACCGAAACAACGGTGACGGAATCGACGGTGCGTCCACGGTGAGATTACGCTCTTCGATCAAATCCCTAATTACACGCGCAACAACGCGCTCTTTATGAGCGAGGATTCCTACGACGCTAGGGAGTGCAAGATACGACGGATAGCCGCGCCGAGGACGGCACCGACGCGACGAACAAGAGCTACGTAGAGGGCGCGATCGCGGAGCTCAGAAAGAATTTCAAAGATCTGATAAGAGAATTTAGAAGCCAGTTCATAACTGTGAAAAATACCGTGGATAAGCACGGCGTCGCGATCGGCAAAATTCAGAGTATTTTAAACCTTGAGCAATGAACGCGGAAAAACTTTCCTCGTCGCTGCGTCGTGGTGCACGGTTACGACGACCTGTGGCAGGCCGACGTGGTCGAGATGCGTCCCTATTCACGCGAAAACGCGGGTCACATTTACATTCTGACAGTCATCGATGTGTTGAGCAAGTACGCCTGGGCGATCCCACTCAGGACTAAGAGCGGAAAGGAGGTCGCGACGGCTCTTCGAAAGATCATTCGCGAGGACGCGCGATGCCCTAGGAATCTGCAAACGGACAAAGGAAAGGAATTCTACAACGCCGACGTGCGCAAAATCTTCGACGCGCGCAAGGTGAGAATCACTACTCCACGTATTCGGTGATGAAAGCGTCGGTGGTGGAGAGATTCAATCGCACGTTGAAAAACGACATGTAGAAGCTCTTCACGCTTCAGGGATCGTACAGATGGATCGACTCGCTGCCGCGCCTCTTGTTGAATTACAATCGTCGCAGACATAGAACGATCGGAATGCGTCCGGCGGACGTGACGCCCACCGTCGCCGAACGACTGCTGCGCACGGTGTACAGTCGCGCGAAGATCGCCGCGCCGGCTAGATTTCGAGTCGACGATTCGGTGCGCGTGAGCAAATTCAAAACGATCTTCGAAAAGGGCTACACTCCCAATTGGACCACCGAGATCTTTCGCATAGCTAAAGTACAAAAGACCAATCCCGTTACGTATCTACTGAAAGACATTCGCGGAGAAGCGATAGCCGGAGGATTTTACGAACACGAGTTGCTACGCGTCTCCAATCTCGACGTCTATCTCGTGGAAAAGGTCCTGGGTAAGCGCGGCAATCGAGTGTACGTGAAGTGGTTAGGAATAGACAGTTCGCACAATTCGTGGATAGATAAGGCATCTGTATTGTAACAGAAATAATTAGACAAACACACAACGTGTACTTTATTATTAATAAAAGTTAACACATTCATTGGTATTTTCCTATGTATTGATTTTTTACGATAAAACAATTTTAAAAAGCGTATGAAATTGTTTCTTTTTTTACAGTGGTATTCCGTAATGTCCCCACGGAAGCGTTTCCTCGCTGTCCAACGTCACATATCGCTTGTCGTCGTGCGGACTGACAAGGAAACCCACGGAAGTGTCCCACTCCGATCTTGATGAGCTTTATATATGTTTTGTGTAGACAAAAATAAGAGATACGTCTTTTTTTATACGTGCCCATACGCATGTTTAGAGAGTGAACACCCCTTCGGAAAAAATCGATTTTTCTCTTTCGGGCCGAATATCTCCGAAACTATAAGAGATAGAAAAGTTTTCAAAAATGTAAATTAAATGGCTTCAAAAGTACTTTGAAATAATAACAAAATATTTTTTTTATATCTTTTATTTTTTAACATACCCCCGCCACCAATACACTTTTTTCAAAATTTTAAAATTTTTTGATCACCAAGTAAAAGGTTGTTTTTTAACAAATTCAACCATGTATGAGAAAGTTATGTTACGATAAACCATTTTTGAGAAATAATTATAAACGCCTCTGTACACACTTTATCCGTGTCCGCCTATGCGCTCGATTCTTCATGCAACGCGTTCTGTTTTCATCTTTGCGTACTTACACCTAATAGGAGATGACTAATACATTTGGAGGACATTCTACGTAATCATGGAAGTTTTTATCGTGTTCTAGAGTCTAGACATAACAACTGAATCATAGATAAGATTAATTGTAAATAATGTAAATTAAATTATGCGCGACGCATATCAAATGTGTATGTTTTTAATTTGAGACATCACAAGATGACTTACATAGTCGCATAGAATATAAAATGTTACTTTGCATTAGTTTCATTTGTGACAGTGTATTATTTCGTGTACTATTAATCGCTGCAATTTTGTAGGTATTTATTGATATTTTGTAAATGTCCATTAATGTTTTTACTTCTCTTACAATACGTTATACACTCGCAATCAGGCTAGAAATTTTGGCAGAGAGATATCTTTCTCATAATTGGCCTATTGATAACACAGGACCACAAAAAAAAATCGATGAAAGGTTCCTTTGACCAGACCAGGTGTATTATATGTTTTTGGGGTCGCTGAACATGAATCTGAAGTCCGTTTTGCTCCATCACGTCAGGATTTTTTTCTAACCTCAAAAAACATGGCGGATTTTATGTGGCAAACAAACTTTTTTAAATATTGACGAATTTACTTAAATCTTGGTATCCAGGGGTTTTTGGGGTCGCTGATTACAAATTTGAAGTCAGATTTTCAACATCCAAAATGGCGGCTCAAATATGGCGGTCAAATTTTTAAAATATGATTTAATTTTTATAAAACTTGGTATCTAGGGGTTTTTGGGGTTGCTGATTACGAATCTGAAGCCAGATTTTCGAAATTCAAAATGGCGGATCCAATATGGCGGTCAAAATTTTGAAAAATGTTCAGAACTCGATGAAATTGTCCGTACAGAGATTTTTGGGGACGCTAAATCGAAATCTGACATCAAATTTTCAAAATTCAAAATGGCGGATCCAATATGACGGTCAAAATTTTGAAAAATGTTCAAAAGTCGATGAAATTGTCCGTACAAAGATTTTTGGGGACGCTAAATCCAAATCTGACATCAAATTTTCAAAATTCAAAATGGCAGATCCAATATGGCGGACCGAGATTCGAAAAACAAGAGAAAAGTTCGATGAAATCGTACATTATTACGTTTTTGGCGTCGTTGAATCCAAATCTGTTATCAAATTTTCAATATCCAAGATTGCGAATCAAATGTGGCATCTAGAATGGTTAAAAGGTCCGGAACTTGATAAAATTGGTAATATCATGTTTTGAAGTCACTGAATTCGAATCTGTCATCAAATCAACACCTTAGAATTCAGATTCTTACATAAAAGAAACTTTCCAAAGAGGTAAATATTGTCTTATTCTACTCTCAGCATGACCCAGAGAAAACGACGTGGACGTGGTAGATTTCTTTCTCCTTCGGGGTACTTGTTTTGAGTGAGCCCCCTTGCCTCTCACTGTTTGAGGTGTGTGATTAACGTTAGTCCTCTTGCCTCTCACTGATCGGGGTGCTTGATTTATGTGAGTCCCCTCGGCTCTCACTACTCTTAAATGAGCTTATGACTTTGTAAACAGATTTGGATTCAACGACGCCAAAAACGTAATAATGTACGATTTCATCGAACTTTTCTCTTGTTTTTCGAATCTCGGTCCGTCATATTGGATCCGCCATTTTGAATTTTGAAAATTTGATGTCAGATTTCGATTTAGTCCCCAAAAATCTCTGTACGGATAATTTCATCGAGTTCTGAACATTTTTCAAAATTTTGACCGCCATATTGGATCCGCCATTTTGAATTTCGAAAACCTGGCTTCAGATTCGTAATCAGCAACCCCAAAAACCCCTGGATACCAAGATTTAAGTAAATCCGTCAATATTTAAAAAAGTTTGCTTGCCACATAAAATCCGCCATGTTTTTTTAGGTTAGGAAGAAATCCTGACGTGATGGAGCAAAACGGACTTCAGATTCATGTTCAGCGACCCCAAAAACATATAATACACCTGGTCTGGTCAAAGGAACCTTTCATCGATTTTTTTTTGTGGTCCTGTGTAATCAGCTTACAGGTTTAGGCAGTGGGGAAGAATACTCCAATGAAAATTAATAGGTGTTTCAAGCTAGAGATAACTAGATTTTAAACATTTGTGTAAATGATGGAATAAAAGAACTAATATACATATGAAAATTGTCTAATGTAATATACAATTTTAGTTCACAAGTCATGGAGGAGAAAGAGGAAGACAAAGAAAGGAAGAAAAAGGACAAAGAATAAAATAAGAAAAGAAATATATAAATAGATATATTTATTTACTGATAGTGAATCATTATATAAATATTCTATTAGTGCTCTTTATTAATTATATAAATAAAAGAAGTTGTGTATAACAATATAACAATATAATTGTGTTACAATGTGTAATTGTTTAACAACATAATAATACAATAAAGTTACATAAATAAAGTTTTACAAATAATAAATGTAAATATAATATTTATGGTTCCAAATTATAATTATAACACATGTGATGGTCGTGAAAAAAGTGTTGTATACAAAGAGATTTCTTACACCATGCGCAAGTAATTATAGCAATGCCGCCGCAAATATCGCACGTTGGTTTAAAACTTTTTTTAAAACAAAAATCGACTGGGGTTTCAAAGTGCGCTATGTTCTATATAACCGCTTTTATGCCATGCATAATTAAATAAATCTCTAAATCTCGGCGATGAAAATTGGAAATGAGTTAATGATTGTAATTTTAATATAGCGCACTTATTTGAATCGGCGAATTATTCAACGCTTTGTACGAATGAGAACAATTTTTTGCGCTGTCGGACGATTCGAAATATTTTTCGTAAACGGACGGTCGGACAAAAGATATCGGACTACCCGTATCTACAAGGGCTATTAAATCGGATTTAACAGCATTTAACGAAATGACCTTAATTCGGAAGTTGTCGAGCTCGAGTCTCCGGTCGTGTTCTACCACGCAGGCCACCGTCGTTGTCTCCGGGGACTGAACTGCAACTGCGGACGACGCCGTTGTATCGGCAACGTCCACCGTCGAAACCGTTGAAGAGGCGGCCGGTATGGCCGTCTGCGACTGCTCCTTGTACTTCAGCTTGAAGCACTCCTCTCGTACATGGCCCTTGGTTTTGCAATAGGCACAAAACTTGTCTTTGGTTACCGGCACTGAGTTAGGAGGCACTGACACTTTCGGCTGACTGTCTTTTTTCACTGGAAAATCTTTTCCTTTTTGCGGCTTGCTTGCCACACGTTTCTTCGTCATAAACGAAGATGTGATACGATGCATTTGATCAAGGAATTGATCGAGATCTTATGCCGTATCTAATGCCGTCACCGTTCCTCTTAATGCGTTGCTCATAATGCCATCTATTAAAACTGAATTTTATCAACTTCCGGTAGCGCGACGTTTTGCATTAAATCCAGTTTATCCATAGCGTAATCCAGGAACGATTCCTTGGAGAAGTTCCATACGCGTGCCTCTATTTTCCTCATCGAGACATACAATAGCGTTCTTCTTTTGAATCTTCTTATAACGGCTTCCTTGAAACTTATCCATGAGCGATTTACCGTGCCGGTATTTTGCGTAAACCAACGTTGCGCATTTCCGGTCAGCTTGCTAGTAGCCGCAAGAAGCGCTACTTCGTGCGTCACCCCATGGATTCTGGCGACGCTCTCCACTTTTTCGATCCACACAATTTGTTCGAGATTCCGTTATCATGGTGCGCCATCCCTTCAGATGGCAGCATCGATTGGGATCGACAGGCCAGATCCACGCGGCAGCTAGCGCAAGCACGGGCGCGCGCATCGTCATCTACCGCGCGATGCTCAGAGTCAAATATGGCCGCTCTGTGACCGGACGTCTAACGTGCGCTCGGTATTCTTCGAGTTGTGACTCCGCTTCGACGTGCCTAACGCAGTGACTAACGCTGCCGAGATACATCTGTAAAGTGTGAAAGAGACCGCTCATTTGCTCTGGTGCATCAACACGACAAATCAAGCTCACACGTGCGCGAGTGCCGACCGCCACGTGTCTCACCGGCTCACCGGCTATTCATCACGAGCAAGGCGATTAATACAATTGTCTCTCGAATAAACGGACAATCAAAAGACGTCTCTTTTAAAGACAGCTCATCATTTCTCAGGTCAGATTATATATTTATTGCTCATTAAAGACGGCTCAGACTGTGCTCTGAGTTACATTTAAATCAACGAGTGATTATTTAACACCCTCCACACGCGTCCTTCTCATCCCGCTTCCATCGCCGGGATAATTCAGATTTCGCGAACATTTGGTCCTTCGAGCCGGATGTGTGGAACTTGCGGTGTAGCTCAGACACAGATCACGTGAACAGTGCATGCTAACCGAGGCATGGCACGTAGACATTCTCATGCGCGCTCGCGAGTGTAAATAGACATTTTCACGCGCTCTCGCGAGGAACACAGACATGTCACGTGCCCAGTACATGACCTCAACGGTTCTCATTTCGTGCAGTATTTCTCATGCGTCGCTCGAACATTTCTCAGGTCTCTCATCGTGCACAGCTCAGTGACATCTCATCATGTCGGAACCGACCAAAACGGGGACGGGTGGCAAGACCCCCCCGCCACTACAGCTAGAGGTGCCGCAAGACAAGCGAGCATCGGATCGCCAAGTCTCTCCGGTGCGCTTGTCCACGGATCTCACCCTCAAGGTGCAACCGCGTTGGGACGGTGCAGCAGATCGGCGAGACGCTGCCACCTAGTGCGGAGGACTCGTCACTGGAAGAAATTCTCCAGATCTCAATGCATCTCGAGGAGGTGCATAAGGCATTCCTCAAGGAGCACGCATACTTGGAGGTCTCATGGCCGGCGGCGCTTATCCAACATGAGTATTTCTCAAAAAATGCTTACGCCACGGAGGCGCGAGATTACATGGCTGCTCGCCGTGCTATTGCGAAGCTCAAGGGCAGATTGTTAGAAAGGCACGCTCCGAAGCCTACATCCGAAACATCGCAGGCGTCGCATGACAACCAGCGATTGCCCGATATCAATATTCCAGATTTCAAGGGCGAATATGCAGCATGGCCCACGTATCGCGACCTATTCAGAGCCGTCATCTATGATAGCAAACGGCTCACCGACGTGGAGAAACTCCACTATCTGCGGCTCTCACTGGAGGGTCCACCTGCTCAGCTCATATCCGGGCTGCCTCTCACCGGAGATTCTCTCAAGCCATCATGGGAGATGCTCGTCGATCGCTACGAAAACAAGCGTCTACTCATCCAGTCATATCTGGACCAGCTCTTCGCCAGCTCAACACCAGTGCAAAAGAACGCCGCAGCACTGGACCAGCTGCTCAATACCTTCAAAGAGGGCATTAAGGGCCTCCAATCACTGGGTGTCTCACAAGATCTGGGCGACTGCATCCTGGTGTATCAGTTATCCAGGCAGTTGGACCGCCAGACAAGGGAGCAGTGGGAGACGTCTCTAGGAGCCACGCGCGAGTACCCGCGATTCGAGCAGCTCGAGCAATTCCTCACGTCTCGAGCACGAGCACTCGAGAGAATTGAGTCCACGACCAGCTCTGGAAGCTCGGCAGGAGTGGCTTCAACAGCAAGGCGCTCCTCGACGGCTCATCATGCGGCAGCCCTGCCGGCCCGCACTGCAACATCAGACGGAACAACGGTGTACCCGTGTGACTGCTGCAACGGCACTCACTTCATTGTGACGTGCTCAAAGTTCAGGGACCTCTCACCGAGCGATCGACAGAAATTAGTAATCTCACGGAGGCTCTGATTCAATTGCCTCGGCCGCCACAACGTCCGCTCATGCAAAAGCTCACGGGGGTGCAAGAAGTGCACCAACTGACACCACACGATGCTGCATGAGGCTCACCAATCAGACTCATCAGCGAAGCCAACCACCAGCTCAGCCTCGGCATCTCAATAGGACAATGGTGCAATCGTCAACCACTCACTTTTGGCCCGCTCATCACACTCAACGTTATTAGCAACGGCTTTGGCTCAGATCAGGTCGTCTGTCACTACTCAGCGCGTACGGCTTCTCATCGATTCAGGTTCAGAACCTTCATTTCTGAATCACTCATTCGTCAGCTCAACATTCCTCGTCATCATTCTGTCATTCTCATTGTCGGAATTGGTGGCGGAAAGTCAACGCAAATTCGAGGAGTTGCGTTAGTCAAGCTCCGCTCACTTCACTCAGAATCAGACGTCATCATTCAAGCTCACATTCTGCAGACGTTAACCAACATCCTGCCATCATTCAACGCTGCACCACGGGAATGGCCGCATCTCACCAAGTTAACCTTGGCTGATCCAGGTTTTCTCACACCACGGCCAGTGGACATCATCATTGGAGCTGACTCATATGGGCAGATCATTAAGCCCAACATTATCAAACAAGATCCATTGATGCCAAGTGCGCAGCTCTCAATTTTCGGATGGCTCGTCCTCGGACCTGTCGACACATCATCATCGGCATCTGCTGCAGTGCATCATGCCTCGATTCAGGAGAGAGAAGATGCTCTCGACGAGTTATTGTCGAAATGCTGGACACAAGAAGAAGTACCTGCGAGTAATAATCATCACCTTACTCCTGACGAGCAAAGATGTGAAGAGCATTTCAAGGCCAACGTTTCGCGGGACTCAACAGGTCGATATACGGTTCGACTTCCGTTAAAATCATCACCTGATACTTGTGATTCGTATCTCACTGCGCATCGAAGTCTGCAGAGCTTACTCAGAAGATTCTCACGAGATGACAATTATCGACGCCTGTATCATTAGTTCATGACAGAATATCGAGAGCTCAAGCACATGACGGAGGCTTCACCCGTTTCCAGCCAGCACCCGCAATATTACTTGCCACATCACGGAGTGCTCAGACCAGACAGTGCAAACACAAAATTACGTGTGGTGTTTAATGGCTCGAGTGCATCTACATCCGGCCGCTCACTTAATGATCTCATGTACACGGGAGCCAATTTGCATTTAGACATCACAGATGTTTTGCTCTGGATTCGACAATTTCGGCATTTAGTGGCCACTGACATCACCAAAATGTACAGGCAAATCAACGTACATAAGGATGACTGGAATTTGCAACGGGTTCTCTGGATAGACGAACTACTCAATGAAGTGGAACTTTATTTAACAACGGTCACGTATGGTACCTACTCGGATTAAGATGGCTTCCTCAAGAAGACTCATTCACATTCTCAACAAGGATCTCGTCGCACACCGATCATCTCACGAAACGCCTCGTTTTATCTGAAGTGGCTCAGATATTCGATCCACTAGGTTTTGTATCACCAGTAGTGACCAAGGCGAAGATGCTCTTGCAGGAGCTTTGGCTTTATAAGCTCCAGTGGGATGAACCACTGCCATCCCAGCTGTCATCACGGTGGCTCAACATCAGGAAAGAACTCACCAGCTTGCGCAAGATCTCAATACCTCGGTGGTACACCACATTGAGCACTTCGACGGTGGAATTTCATGGCTTTTCTGATGCTTCTCAACAGGCAATGGCTGCAGTCGTATTTATCACCGTCCACGGCTCTAATGGCGCCACGATTTCATTGGTGTGCTCCAAAACCAAGGTAGCACCACTCAAACGGCTCACCATCCCGAGACTTGAACTCACCGCAGCATTGCTGCTCTCAAGACTCATGCAATACGTTCAAGCCACCTTGAAGTTGAACGTTATAGCAACTCATCTGTGGACGGACTCTGTTGACACACTCATGTGGATCAAATCTCATGCATCGCGCTGGAAGTATTTTGTGCGAAACCGAGTCGCTCAGATCCAGGATCTCACTGCAGATGCACACTGGAGATACGTACCTGGCACATCCAATCCAGCCGACTGCGCATCACGAGGTGTGACTACTGCTCAACTCCAACGCCACTCATTATGGTGGACGGGACCACCGTGGATACTCACACCTGAAGCATGGCCATCCCAACCCGGGCCATCGGGCGAGTTGAGCCCTCACGAGGCTCGTCCGAGCATTGTTCTATGTGCGGCCGCTTCTTAGTCGAACTATCACTGGGACCTCATACAGGTATTCAACCCTTAATAGATTATTGAGAATAACAGCTCTCTGTTTCAGGTTCATCTCTCTCGTGAGAAAGCCCCAAGACCATTCGCTGAACCTGAACTCAGCCTTGGAGAAGGCCAGACTCTTCTGGATCAAGGCTACTCAAGCGGCATACTTCACGCACGAGATCAAGTTGCTCACGGTCAACTCGAGATTGCCAACTGCTCACGCATTCAGTCGATTGACTGCGTACATAGACGCTCACGGAATCATCTGAGTTGGCGGGCGCCTCAATCAATCAGCATTAACTCAAGACAACAAACATCAAGCGATTTTACCTCGCCACTCACGGTTCTCAACCTTAATCATTGCTCACGCCCACCTGCGCACCCTACATGGAAGAACTTAGCTAACATTGGCTCATGTCAGGCAACGATACTGGATCATTGGCGGACGGGCTCCAGTGAAGTCTCACATCTTACGGTGTGTCGAGTGTGCTTGGCAGAGGGGGATCCGTGCTCATCAATTGATGGGCCAACTACCTCTCTCTCGGGTTACACCGTCACGTCCGTTTGCTCATACCGGAGTCGACTATGCCGGACCGATCACCATCAAAACATGGAGAGGACGAGGTGCGAAAACGTACAAGGGATAGATCTGTGTGTTCGTCTGCTTCTCCACTTCCGCAGTTCACCTCGAAGTAGTGGGCGACTACTCATCGGAAGGATTCATAGCAGCCTTTCGAAGATTCTCATCGAGAAGGGGAGTTGCTCAAACTCTGTACTCAGACTGCGGGACAACGTTCATAGGAGCTCACGCAGCGCTCAAAAGAATGTTCATTCAGAGCTCTCGAGAACATGAACGGATCGCTCAAGTTTTGCAACTTGATCACACCAAATGGGAGTTCAACCCACCAGGCGCTCCACACATGGGGGGCAAGTGGGAAGCGGTGGTAAAAGCCGTAAAGATTCATTTGAGACGAACTGTCGGGGAGACTCTACTCACCACAGAAGAACTCACAACGTTGCTCACGCAAATCGAAGCCATTCTCAACTCAAGGCCTTTGGAACCGTTGAGCAACGACCCAGAAGACGTCTCAGCGCTCACACCAGGTCATTTTCTCATTGGAGGTCCACTCACTACCATACCCGAGCCATCGCTGGTTGACCTGGCAACCTCGCGACTATCTCGATGGCAGCTCATCCAGCAGCGTGTTCAACATTTTTGGGCACAATGGTCGGCTCATTATTTACAACGCCAGCAGGCGATATCTAAGTGGCATCATCCTAACAACAACATCAAGGTGGGTTCCATCGTGCTGCTCACTGACGAACGCTCTCCACCTTGCAAGTGGCCACTCGCCAGAGTAACGGCATTGCACCCCGGCAAGGATGGACTCACTAGGGTAGTGGTTACCCTTAAGACGGCCACCACGATACTCACTCGGCCGATTGCATAGCTTGCCGTGCTACCCGTCTCATCAGAATAAAAAGATCAAGAGTAAGGGATCATCAACAGGGTTGCTGATGGCGGGCGGAATGTTCGAGATTCCGTTATCATGGTGCGCCATCCCTTCAGATGGGACCATCGATCGGGATCGACAGGCCAGATCCACGCGGCAGCTAGCGCAAGCACGGGCGCGCGCATCGTCATCTACCGCGCGATGCTCAGAGTCAAATATGGCCGCTCTGTGACCGGACGTCTAACGTGCGCTCGGTATTCTTCGAGTTGTGACTCCGCTTTGACGTGCCTAACGCAGTGACTAACGCTGCCGAGATACATCTGTAAAGTGTGAAAGAGACCGCTCATTTGCTCTGGTGCATCAACACGACAAATCAAGCTCACACGTGCGCGAGTGCCGACCGCCACGTGTCTCACCGGCTCACGGGCTATTCATCACGAGCAAGGCGATTAATACAATTGTCTCTCGAATAAACGGACAATCAAAAGACGTCTCTTTTAAAGACAGCTCATCATTTCTCAGGTCAGATTATATATTTATTGCTCATTAAAGACGGCTCAGACTGTGCTCTGAGTTACATTTAAATCAACGAGTGATTATTTAACACCCCCCACACGCGTCCTTCTCATCCCGCTTCTATCGCCGGGATAAATCAGCGATTTCGCGAACACAATTACATTTTCATCTTCCGTACCTCCGTAGTTGGGCAGCTGTGATGCTAATAGCTTTACCGCCTGCGCCGGTGGAACTGCCGATACGAAAGAGCGGCTGGATTGGTCCGACGACGTCGGGGATGATCCTTGATTTACGTTGATCATGGTGGACATCCTCTCCATCATTTCCCTGCATTGCCTCAATTGCTCAGACATCTCTTTATTTTGCCTTAATTGTCCGGCCATTACCGTGCTGATTTGCGAAAGGTCAGAAGATCCTGCCGGTACGTTCGCCGCCTCATTTCGTGGGGTGGGAAGCCCCCCTTGCGTTACTTGATTTTCGACGTTGAACTCGCAAAGCGGGCCAAGTCTTTCGAGGTGCGATATTATCGCTTGCGCGCACTGGTTTCTGTCGTCTAACGGCATTATACCGTATGATCGGGCTTCTTCCTGTAGTTCTCCTAAGGAGAGCCCTTCCAAACGGGAACGGATGTTCACTGTATCCATCGTTCAGTCTCTTAACACGCGGCCGCGGCACTTCGAGATCACGTGACGGGTGCGTGAATACGTATGCGTTCAATAGCGGGAATTCGCGTCTTCACGAATGTCTTTACTTTTGCATAGCACTTGTCACTGCGAAAGTGAAACAGAAACGAGAGTATTGTTTGCACAGACCTCTCGGCGGAATTCACTGTCAGGATATTGTCAAGGGCAGAAGAAAAACGGGATACCGCGGCGAACGCCAAGTCTCGTACACGTCGACGATACTGCGACACGAGCATGAAATGACTACACTCACGATTTATATCCCACTTCTGAACTGTAAAAGTCTCAACTGTAAAAGTCTCACTTCTGTTAATATTCTCGGTGAAATATGCATGACAAACTCATCCACGTATTACGGGTATTAATTATATTAGA
This sequence comes from Temnothorax rugatulus, assembly GCA_035220575.1. Classification (NCBI taxonomy): domain Eukaryota; kingdom Metazoa; phylum Arthropoda; class Insecta; order Hymenoptera; family Formicidae; genus Temnothorax; species Temnothorax rugatulus. The sequence continues at coordinate 42,231 of JASTWL010000714.1, read as the reverse complement.
CCCCGCGTTTTTACGTAAGGAAGACGAGAATAGTGATGTGGAAAAAGAAGACAAGGTTTATACCGTTCATTTTGAAATATATATTTGACGATACATTACCGCGAAGCCCATTGCACGGACCTACGAATATCGAATCATTACGTCGGGACAGAATTACAGAGGCATAAGGCCACCAGTAGTTATAGTAGGCCGATTCTAACTCGGGAGCAATGAGGGGGGGGTGAGGGAAGAGGGGTATCGGATTGCGCGGGGGGGTGAGGAGGAAGGGGGAGGGGGCGGGGTATCGGGTTACACAAGGGTGTCGGATTTCAAGGGTATCGGATTTCAAGGATATCGGATTACGCAGGGAAGGGAAGGGGGCAGGATGACTTACCGGGATGACGTCACCGGGATGACTCACCGCGTGCATGACTCACCTGCGGGCGAGTAGGGCCGCGCGGGGGGTGGGTCCGCATTCACGTGGGGTGCGCGGTCGCGCCGCGAGGGGGTCCGCGTGGGGTGCGCGGTCGCGCCGCGGGGTCCACGTGGGGTCCGCGGGTGTCACGTCTAAATATCCCGGACATAATATCCCGCGACAAAATATCCCGGTCTTATTATCCCCGCGACAAAACATCCCGCGACAATATATCCCATGACAAAATATCCCCCGGCAAAATATCCCCGTGCAAAAAAAACCCGTGTCAAAATATCCCATGACAAAATATCCCAGGGACGCAGAAATATATTCGAAATTAAACATATGTACAAAAACAAAAAAATAAGTGACGATTGGTTCTCACGAACTGTGCGTGGATTGTATTGTGCGCGCCGTACCTGAGGTAGAGCTCCGAACGTCTTGATATTCCTATCCCCACATTCGATTATAAACAATAATAAGGAACATGTACTGGTAATTATATGTTTGGATGTTACTACCGATACGGTCGTCAGTCAGTTACATCTGTTAGAAGCGGGCGGTCAGGTGCGATGCCGTTGAAATTTGTAAATAGTCAGAAGGGGAAGCGACAATTAGTGCTTCATGGTTTTATTTATGGGGTGCATCGGGAAAACACTGATGCTGTTGTCTGGCGATGCGTTAAGTACAAGGAGAGTTGTCGCAGTCGAGTTTACACATCTTCAATGAAACGGAATGGTAAGTGGTTGTGCTTCTCGTTACTGTTCCGTGTGTAATGGTGTTATTTTCAGGAATAGTTCTGAAAATGACTGATCACAATCATGGCCCAAACGTTGGATTTGTTGAGTCGCGACTGGCCATAGCAAAAATGAAGAAACGAGCCGGAAAGTCCTCAGAGAGCACAGGTGCGATTGTGTCCGCCGGAATTTCAAATATAACCGATGCGGCTGCTGCTGAATTACCAAGTGTTTCGTCCTTACATCGAACGGTACAACGGACGAGGACACGCGCAAATCCTCAATTAACGACCCCAAGCAATGTAGAGGATCTTGAAATAGCAGAACATTTCAAAGTTACAAATAAAGGGGAAAGTTTTTTGATGTACGACAGCGGCGGGAAAAAACGAACGCTATTATTTTCTACTGCGAAAAATCTGGAATGCCTGTCATCATGTGTATTCCTATGATTTATATTTGTATTCCTATGATTAATGTGTATTTATATTTGTATTTCATTGATAAATTATAAGCTTTTGTGTTTAAATATGAATATATTTCTGCATCCTTGGGATATTTCGTCATGGGATATTTTGACACGGGTTTTTTTTGCACGGGGATATTTTGCCGGGGGATATTTTGTCATGGGATATATTGTCGCGGGATGTTTTGTCGCGGGGATAATAAGACCGGGATATTTTGTCGCGGGATATTATGTCCGGGATATTTAGACATGTAACCGGGTCCGCGAGGGGGGGGGGGGGCGCGGTCGCGCCGCGGGGTCAGCGTTCGCGCCGCGGTCGCTAGGCGGCGCACAATGGGTAAGACTAACTCGATAGCGCGTACTGCGTAGGAGCGTGTTTCGTCGGTCAGTCGATTATGTCGATGACGCATCGAACCTGTCGGGACACGTTTCGCGGGCGCCTTAAACAAATTTTTTCAAGGAAAAGGGGGTGTTATCGCGTAGACTAAACAATATCGCACTATTTTTCACGACGCAGTACGCGAGACAAAGGAAGAAATGACGTCATCGGGACGATGATCGACCTGATAACGCAACGAAGCGATGTTAAAAAATATAGGTAGGGATGGACATGCACGCAAAGAAATTACATCGTTCATTTAGTTGTAAAAAAGCCTGTTTATTTAACTCTTCTTCTTTTTTACATAACATATCTTACGTATTAAAAACTAAACCTGCGAGCTCACAATCGATGAGCTGATTTGTATTGAATGCATCGCTAGCGTATATTGCATTCGACACTTCCTTAGGATCCGTTACAGTGGACGCGATCAATTGATCGAATCTTGCATCGATGCACCGATCGAGATCGAACATACGATGCAACGTCGATTCGGTTATTATCAAGCGTACTTTTGAAGATTCGAAACGTATGAGTTTGACGTTATTGACTGACGTACGAACTCTCACCGTTAGCGGTCCAACGTTTATAAAACTGTGGATATCTTTGATGTAGTCATTGCGAAGGAAATTTTGAATGTTTAATCGTTGCTCGTAGAGTCCCTTCCACGTTTCGAGAGATAACAGCAGTTCCTTTCCTCGATGATCTCCCACGGCGATCTCCACGTAACTCGGTGGATTCACGTTGATGCCAATTTCGAGGAATTTGTATTCCGTAGCTGTCAACGCGTATCGTCTGCCGAGTATACGAACCGCACGACGCTCCAACGAAATGCTGTATGAAAGAAATGAAATTAGTTTTTTTTCATAAGTATTACAATTTGCAAAGATATAAAAAACTTAGCTATTCCATCTGTTCTCACACGACTGAGTTTCGACGTCGTGAATCGGCACGTAATAATTCACGGCATTCACGCGTTTTCCACCACTGTTGCTGCTGCTGCTTGCGCTTTCTTCAAAGGAGAACAATTTTTCCTCTAGGCTCTGAGAAGTTGACCGTCGGTACGAGCGATCGCGACAAGACTGATCATATAAAATTAATCGAGTATACGCGACAATTCCAAAAGTAATGATGTGGTGGGGGAAAGGGGAGGGGGACAAATTTTTTTCTAGGAAAAGGGGATGTTATCGCGTAGACTAAACAATTTCGCACCAGTTTTTACAACGCAGTACGCTAAACAATCTACGCAGTACGCGAGACAAAGGAAGAAATGACGTCATCGGGACGATGATCGACCCGATAACGCATCGAACTTGTCGGAACATGTTCGTCGTAAACATTTTTTCTAGGAAAATGGGGTGTTATCGCGTAGACTAAACAATCTATCTACGTAGTACGCGAGACAAATATTGGGCAACGGATTAATACATCGGCTGTAATATTGTACGATATCTCATACACATTCAATTAACGATTTCCTTTCTGTTCGCCGACCGTATGCTTTAATAAAAGCAGATAATTGAATCATTTCATTACTTAAAACCTACTCTATCGGTGATGATGAGGGAGGAGAGGGGGAGTAAGAAATAAAACATTATAAAAAGTTATATATAATTTATTTCTTTAAAAGGTTTAAAAGACAATTCTCGTAACTGGCATCGCGCGACCACCAGTTAAATAGTTGTATTACATTTTGTAATGCGCAATTCTTGACTTGTTTTCCGCATCGCATAGTATTGGTGCCGTCTAGTTTATTCAAAGATTCGATATCTTCGTAATGCGCATCCAGAGTCTCGACGATAAGGTTTTTTCTCGCATAATTTTCCAGCAGATCCACCAGCCATTCTCGTTTCTGACATCCCTTGACGTACACGAGAGTCGGCATCTCGTCATCATCAACGTCTTCTTCGTCTTCTTCTTCTACATCAAGCACGGCCGATGTAATTAGACGTTTCACCGTGCTGTACGGCACGTTTCCGTCTTTCCATCGTAATCCATGATGATTCGCAATCAACCAGGAAGCGCACGATTTGTCGGATTTTGTGAGGAGATTCCACGGCATGGGGTATTTAAAGATGTGATGCGTCAGAACGCAGCCTTTTCTCAGCACCGCCACCTCCTTCACGACAAATTTCATCCCGACGAGGAATCCTTGCAGGTCCACGAACGTTGGTATGGACATGACGAAATTTCTCTCCCTCTCTTGTCGATGCGTCAATCGAGAGGAATGACGCGCAACGCTGCAAACTGTCTCGCGACACTGTGATTTATACTCCCCCCCCCCCCCCACTCCTTCTAAATAACTGTATCGGAGAGTGATGGAAAGAGAGAGAGAAAAAATATTCATGTTGACATTGCCGCGAACACTCGGACTATTTTGCGCACCACGTTCGTCAACGGGTTGTACTCAATCACGCGGTCGTGTATGATGAGACAGTACGCAGAGGTATTCGGCGGTACGTTCTCCATGCAATCGAATTCTAATCTGACATCCACGGTGGCGTTTTTGACGGATTCGTTTTGTCGAGAGCAATTGATGATCACAAACGGGCCGTTACGTAGAAAAGTCGAAACGGTGAGACTCGGCACGAGATATTCGTATCCGTAGTAGCCCTTGCAGAAACGCGCGTACATATCGTACAGAATCGCCCATCTGTGTTTATCAAAGTCCAAATTCAAGTCGTCGTACGGATAAACTTCCGAGTTTAGATAGAGTTTTTCGTTGGTCAATTTGCAGTCGTCGAATCGGCTTGTGTCGGCGGACATGACGTTCTTCCGACCCGTCTGCAGAGCGAAGACGACGTATCGCGGTTTCTCGAGCTGAGTCGCGGTCTTAATGGGCCACGTGTGCTTGGTCGTGTTCTACAACAGGGGATACTCGTACAGATCCCACGAACGGAAACCCATACTTAGATATCGTCCGTTTTCCAAGGCGCGCAGCATCGACAGCTTGTTGATCTCGCTCAATACCACGTGAGGCATTCGCCATTGTATCTTGAGTAATTTGATAGTAGGCTCCAACGCGAGACTTCCCACCAGGGAATTGTTGTCGTTGTGCGATCGTATCAAGATCAATTGGTGGTGAGCGTTGATCACCACGCGTTTGTAGTCCTCGCAAAATCCCAGTAACGTGTCGAGCGGTACGCAGAAATTGAAATATCCATTCGCGTTATTCTGTGGATCCCAGCCAGCGTTTCTCAGGATCACGCTTCTGTCGGACGATACCGTTACGTAGTTCTTGAGCGTGCTGGTTATTCCTACGTTTCTGCAGCGATCAATCTCCACGCCGTCGAGCTCATATCGAATCTCATCAAACATGAACGCGACGCAATTAGTCCCCAGTACCACGTCATCGTCTTGACCGGCTGCTCTGGTCACCGTTGGTTCCTTCGACGTAGAGAAAACTTTCGCACGGCAACGTGTACAGATCCTGCTGTTGTATGGGTATTCGTATCTCGTCGCTGTACTCGAACGTTGTGTTAGCGTACGGGTTGTACGTGTGAGTCTCGATCTTGACGATACGATCGTCAAAGACCGGCTCGCTCCGATGTTGAGAATTTCAGTCATTGTTCAGATGTTTCGCACCGCGAATTCCAGAGATTGTAAAAATTTAACGTTCGACGCGTTGAGCTTCTTTCTCGTCTCTTTTTTAACGCCACCGAATGTCGACTTGACGATATCGTCGATCGGCGCAGCCGTAAAGATATTACTGTTATCTGTCGCGTGCTCCGAGTTGTTCAACACTAGCATCTCATATGTCGCGCGTACACTCACGCTCACGCATACACTGGTGCGTTATCGCTCTCGCCGTCGTACGTGCAATCTCACGGTGATCTCTTCTCCGCGAAAATCGAGCAATCGTCCGTCTTGATCAGCGACGCGTATCGTCAGATTCGTAACGCTCCGCGCGACGATCGGCAGGTAAATGATCTGCGCCGGCGTTTCCGATATCTTATATCCCGGTGGTACGCTCGGTGAAAACTCGTGTATCGTATGAACGCGTTTGCCGTTGCTGTACGCACCCGTGGTCACGTTACACTCCACGCGGATAATGTTTACGTTGATAATATTAATCGGTGCGTCCGATTCGTGCCACTGTCCCGGCTGCAATATACGCGTCGACGAGAATCCCAGCAGCGATCCGACGTTGTTCGGTTTGTTAAAGTTCACTCTGAAAGCGCATTTGATCTCGCTCTTCATCGTATTGTAATTTGCGCGGAGCACTATCGGGTATTCCGCGGCCTCGTCTTCATAGCTGTTCGCGCGAATGGTCTCCTCTCGCGCGATATTTGCGACCGACGTACGATCGTCGTTGGAACGAACCACGCGTCGCGGACGTTTCCGTGAAATTTCGCGTTTCAAAAACTCGTGTATGGCCCGTATCTCGTACGATCCCTCGGGAATCATAATTTCCGTGTCATCCTCGTCGAAATAAAATTTATTATTCGAGGAATTCACGTTCGGAATCGTGTGATAAGTCTCAAAACACGTTAGACCGAGCTCGTAGTCACCGTCGCTCAGATCCACAGCGGGAAAATAGTGCTCCGCGAGGATGCTGCTCTTCCCGGTCAGCGTGAACGTTATAGACATGTCGACGGAAGCCGTTCAACGAACACTGAGTCTCCACACGGCGTCAGGTTTTAAATTAGCGCCGATCGTCGTCGATCGTCCGGAGAAATTGCAGGCACAATTGTCCACAGATGCTCTGATCGTAGCGCTGATAAGACGTGTGATTGTCCTCAATCGTCACGCTCGGTCCGAAATATCGCACCAGTTCTTTCGGTGGTCGAAGATTGCCGAAACTGTCGAAATATACGACTCGATCTCCCCGCTTGACCTACGCTACCCAATGAGTACCGGGACCCGCTGCATCGTCCAAATTCACGATACCGCTTTCGTTTCGACGTACGCCATCGACGATCGGTAACGAATCACGCATGAAAACACCTCTGAAGAACGGTACGCGCCTTGCCAGTCGACTCAATTGTACGTTAGTCGTACTACCCGTGGGCATATTTAACGACTTTTTTGATGTTTTTTTTTTTTAATCTTCAACGCTACTTCTCGCCCGCGTTTGTGCGGGCCGAGATACAGTCCTTGTCCATATTTGTACGAAGCGAGATAAAGTCCGCGACCTTCCATGGCGCGATTGTGACGTTGCGTTGTGACCGGACAGAGGGCCGGTAATGTATATGACTCAATTTTATATGATTCGCCACTCGATTTTATCTCTACCCACCGAGAAAGATATGAATATAATTATCACTGACCCTTTCGTTGACCTTACTAATCCCCTTTTCTCTGTTTCAGGCTCTCTGGATTGATCGCTGCTGGACTGCCGCTGGACCGTCTTGGGATTGCCGCTGTGCACCGCGTGCTTCCTCGGGACCCTCGCTGGACCGCCGTTGGATTTCCGTTTCGAAATGCCGACAGGTAAGGTGGATAGGTATCTCGGGAACAGGATAGGTGAATGATTTTCACTCGTTACGATATCGGGTAAAATTTAATTTATTTTCCCTTTATGTTTCAGATACAAACACTCCGTACGCGTAACCGCACTATACGATTATTAAGTATTCGCGTTATTACGTGAGTTGTGATATGATAAGCGGATTCACTCCGTACGCGGGATATCTCGTTGTTCGCTCGCAACGGCACATACGCGTCCGCACGGTACCGCGTGTGGCGAGAGACTCCTCGAGTCCGTCGTCGGTCCGTGCGTCGTTCTCACACGGCGTCACGCATTCGCCAGATGTGTTCACGTGCCGCTATTGTGCCCCCGTTGTATGTAAGCTCATGCTCGTGCTTCGCTTGTCGCAAACAACTTTTTCATTCGCTTCTAGAAGCTTCCATTATATACCGGGAGTTCTATTTATCGCGATACGCGTTCTTCTCGAAGGTTCCATTACGTATCGGGTGTTCCTTTCGCCGCTGTACGCATTCTTCTCGAATGTTCCATTACATACCGGGTGACTCGCGCAATATCGCATACATTGTTACTTATACATATTCGTCGCGATTATCTATACATGTTTCCCATATAACATTACTAACCTATTTATTGATAACGTCTTCGAAGTTCCTCTATCTTCGACGGCGTCATCATTTGACGTTATCTAATTACTTTTCCGCATTGCCATACGCTCGCGTAATTCTCTCCTATACTCTCGTAATTTCAATGTGCGAAATCTACCGATTTCGCACTGTGGGTGTGACGAGCGTACGCCATTGCGTTTACATATTAAATTTCGCTTCGATCGGGTAACGCGTTAACTAGCCTCCTGGGCCTCGCACGGTATTAACGACTTCATATTCGCGTTCCCCGCGTCGCGTAGGACCTATTTCCGTTTTTACTTTCGCGATCGGCCTTCCGGTTCGCTATTTCCCGGGGCGTTAGTACTACGTGGACGTTCGACTATTGTGTTGTTCACACCTCCCTGAGGTCGTCGGTGACCTCCATTTTGCTCTAGGACGCTCCGTTTGCCCGTTTCCGGGGCAGTCGACCTACGTTGACGGGAGTTCGCTGGGTTCCTCGCGATCCCTAGAGACTATCTGTAACCTTTGTTCCTGAAGAAAACGCTTGGTTCGCTAAGTAGCGAACCCGGTGTGCTATCGACATGGGGTTTCTTTCATGGTGCGTCCCAGGTGTCTTGGGTGTCGCTCGCGTTGAGAAACTTTTTATTTTCTCTATAACTCCGAAACTACGTTTGATTTCGCGCCACGAGTTACGGAATCGTGTTCTACGCTTAACGCTTCACCTCTACGCGAAAGTGGTTTTCCACTTTTGGGAATCTACTTCTTTCACTCGCCCGAGTTAATCTAACCTCAAAGTCGCGTATTTCTCCTTTATACAGTGTTCTTTTAACCTTAGCGTATGTTCTTACAGGAAGTAATCATGGGAACATTGTTAAATGGTAAATAGACTTTTATTTTTGTCACGTCCTTACAAAGGCAATATTTATCTCTAATCGCGGACGGTGTCGTTTGCGACTAGGAACTCTTTGTACTTTTATTTACTCCTAATCTAGTCAGTCTTTTATCAAATATCTACTAGTAACTACAAACTAACTTAAGACTACGCTTTTTTCTTCCCCCCGGGTCGTGTTTACTCCGGGCGTCTCTCCACGTCCCCTGTGATGGTTCGCCATCTTGGTCCTCGTCGGTAGAGGTGGCGGAGATCCGCATACACAGTCGCGTATGCTGCACCTCCATGGTTACGTCGTGACGGCGCAGCATCACTACCGGCACGCCGCTCTCGATCCGCGCCATCTTTGCTATCAGCGCCACCGGAATGGGCAATGGCGTCTCCATGCGGCCGTCCCTCGGGCTCGTCCCAGCTGTCGGCTGCAGCGTCTCTTCCAGCTGATGCCGCGCGGCTTTGCTAGCGTTCACCGCCGTTGCAACTCCGGCCGCTCCGCCGGCCAGAGAATCGAGAACTCCCAACAACGGTAGAATCGGCAATACGCCGCCTCGTTTCGCTGTCGGAAGTATCCGTTTCTTCATCGGCCTTTTCCTCGTTCGTGTTTTCCGTGTTTTCCGTGTTTTCAAGCCCATCCCGAGTTTCGTCTTAGTCTTCATGGCCGCCCAGACGGCTGTAGCGGCAGCCCTCTCTCCGAGAGCCGAATCTCTCACGATGACGCGTCCTAGCGCTCTCTCGGCGAGTATCTTGTCAGCCGCGTGTCTCTCGGTGAGGCCTTTGCTACGCGAATAGGCTATGTCGTGCTCGCGACACGCCGCGTCCAAGGAATTTACATCCGGATCACCACTAGCCAATCGTTCTCGTAAACGAGTACCCGGACCGCAAAACTGATAGCCGGGAATGTGCAATTCGAACGGAAGTGCACCTATCGCGCGATTAAACAGGCCTATACCTATTTTGATTTTTGTTGACATTCGCCGCAATTCTCAATCAACGGGACGGGACCGTCGATGTACGTTTGCTGCCACGGTTGATTGTAATGTTCGTAACAGCGACGATAGGTCTGAACCTCCAAATCAGCCTTTATATGCTCCGGAAGCTTGTCCCACACGTAGTGGACGTGATCGCCGCACATTTGCAACAGAACGGCTTTCGGCACAAATTGCAGCTGTTTGGCGCTAAAATCGCGAATGTCCGAAGGTCTTGACAGCAGGACGAACATCTTTTGCGACTGAGCGATTCGCGGTGCCGCACACCTATAAATAGCCGTTCGAACGAAAGTCCGATTCAGTCGTACAAAGTGCAAGAAAAAATAAGATTCGTGCGATAACCGTTGACGATTCGCGTGACGAATCGCGACGACATCAGATCACGGTCGATGGAGGGCAACGCGGAGAAGCGCAGACACGGTACGATGCTACCGACTACTATATGCGCGATCGTTTGCGGCCCCTTGAATTACGGTAAAACCAACGTTCTGATAAGTTTGCTGGAAAGTCCGCACGGTGTACGTTTCGAGAACGTATACGTGTACTCGAAATCGCTGCAACAACCGAAATACCGATATCTGGAGAATTTATTGACATCGATCGACGAAATTGACTACTACACCTTCTCCAATAACAGTGACGTCATTCCACCGAGCGACGCGCGATCAAACTCGATCTTCGTCTTCGATGACGTGGCGTGCGATAAGCAAGACGCTGTGAGAGAGTATTTCTCAATGGGCAGGCACTCGAACGTCGACTGCTTTTATCTCTGTCAGACGTACGCGAGAATACCTAAACACCTGATACGTGACAACGTGAATCTGCTGATCCTGTTCAAACAGGATGCCACTAATCTGAAACACTTGTACAACGATCACGTAAATACCGACATGCCGTACGATGAATTTTGCTCGTTGTGCCACGATTGTTGGCAATGCAAGTACGGATTCGTAGTGATAGACAAGGACAGCGCGTTTTCGAACGGCCGATACAGAAAAGGATTTAACGTGTTCACGATACCGCAAAAGCGGTCAGTCGTCGCCGATACGTCGTCGAAGGTGAAACGTTAGCGTTTACAGAGGGAGAAATCGACACTCTGCTTTTTTTCCCGCGATGGCTGCGATCGCCAGGAGCGAGAATATTCGCGAACACGAGAAAATCGCGAAAGATATTGCGAAAACGAGTGATTCGATTCGCAAGAAACTTCGCGCTTTGAAGACCGGTAAGATCGAGAAGGACATTGAGTTGGACACGCACTTCAGGCCTCTCGTCGAACCGCTGAAAAAGATCGTCGACAACTCGAGCTTGATCGCGGTGAAGAAAGAGGAGCCGACGGAGAGCGACGCTGACGCGGGCATCGAAACGCTATCCGTTCAACAGCGCGGGAAGGATGATGATGATGATGATGATGATGCTACACCGAAGAGAAAGAGGAAACGATTCGACTCCTGGTTGGATCTCTCATCGACACCGCGTAAATCTAATCAATCGAAACGATCGAAAGTATTACCGATAACCTCTACACCGTCCGCGGCGACGCGAACCGTGCAACATACGAGTCCCGAATTACTCGAAAACGTGGATGTTTTTGAAACCACGACTCGATCGCGACGACCGTTCAGAAGCAGTTGCAAACGTCGGAGGGTCGAGAAATGTTTATAGAAACGTTGCAAAGTCACTTGGGTCCACTGAGCGGAGTGTACATCGCGTCTATTTTGGGCGCCTGTCCAACGATAGACTTCGTGTATGGCGTTTATCTCGGCAAGAATGAAATGGTGCTCGGTAATAAATGTTTTGACGTGGACAGCGCGGATAACATTTATATCGGCGGTGTACGATACGCCGGAACACCCGGTATTTATGAGTTGATCTTCAAGAAAATATCCAATGACGAGATCTACACGGAGGACGATAAGCAAAAGTACAGGAGCATCCTGTTGGCAACGAGTGCTCATAAATTCAAGCACGATCCTCGCGAGCGAGTAATGGGCAACAAGGGATACAAGTATCGATGTGTAATCTCACCGTAGATATCGACCGAATCCAGGAAGAAAAAATCTAGAAAGGGATTATTCGCGCCTTGCGCGATGACGCTAACCGACAATAAAATCACCTACGTGCACTGGGACGACCCCAACGAGCTGGTGGATCGTTTGCGATTGCTCGACGCTTCGCGTCAAGCTGGTACCAATGCCCACGACGCGACAACGAGATCATGTCGATCATCGAGGAACTTCGCGAAGACGGGCTTATTATAAATTGAACGGCGCGACAGCGATCCGTTCAATCAACGTCGAAATGCCGATTAACAAATTTGGATCGTTCGAGCAGAGCGAAGACGGGACGAATGCCATTTCGTACCATCGGTGGAACGGATTAGTGAGAAATTTCGTGCACGATAACGCTCTGTGTCGCACCGTCACGGACTTTGACGCAAGGTCGCGCAAGATTCGTCGCGTAGCGTAACTTGAGACTGACGGTGACGCGGTTAATAAACTATACGTTGATCAATTCTTTAAAATGTTGAGCAATCAACGAAAAGAGTCAGACGAGAAGCTGACTGCGTTCGAGAAGGATCTGCAAGCGTTACGGACTGCGATAAACGAGCTTCGACGTGCGAATATCGTTGAATCAGACGCGACAACAAACAACAATGGACAAACGGTATAGCAGAAACGACTATCGAACGGCGACGAGTGAAGAGAGGCAACGGTTAATTAACGACGGCGACGAACAGCAACGAACGATTCGAGAACGGCTGTCGAACGGTTCAAAAACAGCTCAGAAACGATTACGAGCGGTTTAGAAACAGCTGCGAACTACGCGGAGACAGGAAAGGCTACAAACGGCTAAAGAACGTCGACGACGACGACGACGATGAGTGACAAGAAGCAGTTAACTGACGACGACGAACGACAACGAACGGTTCAAGAACGGTTGTCGGACTGCTGTCGAACGGTCCACGAATGGCTCAGAAGCGGTTACGAACTGTTCAGAAGTGGTTACGAGCTGTTCAGAAACTGCTACGAACGATGCACTAGAAACAGAAATGGCGACAACGAAACATGAGACTGTTAAAATCCGATGTAGATAAAAATATCGAAAAGCGACGGTTATTGGACGAATTGCACGCACCGGCGAGAAGAAATTTTCCTCACAGACACGTCATAGTGCGAGGGTACGACGACCTGTGGCAGGCTGACATCGTCGAGATGCGTCCGTACTCGCGTTTCAACGGAGGCTACCACTACATACTCACCGTCATCGATGTGTTGAGCAAACACGCGTGGGCTGTGCCGCTAAAGGCGGCAGCGAGACAGCTGATGCTATCGCTGAGATAATTCGAGATAGCGGGAGGTGCCCTAGTAATATACAAACCGATATGGGGAAGAAATTTTACAACACCGACGTGCAACGTCTCGTGGGAAAACACGACATCAATCATTATTCCACGTATTCGGTGATGAAGGCGTCGGTCGTCGAGCGATTCAATCGCACGTTGAAGAACAACATGTGGAAGATGTTTACGCTCAATGGAAATTACAAGTGGGTCGACGTGTTGTCGCGACTCGTGTCGGATTACAACGCGCGCAAGCATCGAACGATCGGCATGCGAGCCGTCGACGTTACCCCCGCGATCGCCGAAAGACTCTTGGCTACGGTGTACAGCGCGATAAAGATCGCGGGCCTGGCAAAGTTCAAAACGGGCGACTCGGTACGCGTCAGCAAATACAAGACAATTTTCGAGAAGGGTTACACGCCGAATTGGACCACCGAGGTGTTTAAGATCGTTAAAGTGCAGCGTACCAATCCCGTAACCTATCTACTCGAGTACTATCGCTGGAGCGTTCTACGAGCACGAGTTGCATCGCGCGACTTATCCTGACGTGTATCTCGTGGAGAAAGTACTGCGCAGGAAGGGCGACGAGGTTTTTGTGAAATGGCTAGGATTCGATGGATCGCACAACTCATGGATACACAAGGACAATGTTATTTAATTCGTGCAAACTGTATTTTATTCTTAATATAAAAATGATACATGTAAAGTGTTTGAAATATGAAAGTATGTAAGAAATATTCAATACAAAATATCCAATATATATAAAAATATATAATAAAAAATACATAAATGTGTAATTAATATTCCTTCATATATTAACATACACGTAATACATACACACACATATACACATACACATACATATATACATACTGTGACGTTGCGGTCTGCCGCATCGTGGCAGCGCCCCGCCGCCGTCACAAGGCGCGGAATTTCGCGCCCAGGGACGAGCCAGAGAGGCGACGACGAGATCTCCGGGGGCCGAAAATTGATATCGTTTCCGCAATCTGATTATTTTCTTTTATTTTTATGTAATTGTAATGCGCGCGCGGCGCCTCACCCACGACACGGCGAACCTCCGGAGGAGTACCAGGAGGAGAACTTCCGGGAATGGTCAAGGACCGAGGAGGGGTGGCGAACGCGAAAGCAGCGGAGATCGAGGGCTGGCGAGAGCAGCGCGGCAGGCGTGCGGCACATGAGGCAGCGACGGACGAGGCCGCCGATAGCGGGGCCCCAGGCGCCTGGGTAAAAACCCGGCTACAGCAAATACCTCCACAACACACCGGCCCACGGGGTGGCTGGCCACCGCCCCAGGGTCAAACCGGAGGCACTCCGGCATGAGCAAAGTTCCGTCTGCCGCCAAGGACAAAATGTGAGGAGTCGTACGCCGTCGAGGGACCGTTGCACGCCCCCGAAGGATCTATTAACGACAGCCCTGCGCCGGGATACCGCGGGCTCGCAAGCTCGCGCCCGATTGGTCCGCGCGCCCCACGAGAGGGGTGCCGTATCGATCCCGCAATCGAGCGGATCTAGCGCTTCACTCTCTGGTCGTCCGTCGGCGAGTCCGAACACGTATCTTAAGCTCCGCGATAGCCGCCCCGAATCGGGAGTCAGTTCCGCATACGACGATTGAGCACGAGGTGACGGCGAGGAAGCACAGGAGAAGACGTGACACCGGTGAGGTTGCCCGCAAGTAATATCGCAATGTAATGCCACGACGCCGCCCTCCGGTACGCGCTCTCGCTCGGGAAACTTTTGTGATACCGCGACACGCACGGTTCCTTGAGACCGAGTAGAAAATGGCGATCGACAGCGAGAGCGAAGGGCCTCGGGATGGTATCGTGGCCGCGGAATCGTGATAGGGACGCGATAACGAGCCTCTGGAGATCGCGGTAGATTCGTTGGCGACATCCGGTAATGCGAGTCCGTCTTCGTGTAATGTCCGCGCTCGCGGTTGCGTCTCACGCACACGGTGTTCACGGCGTACCGAATTACCAAATATTGCGTAGGTCGGAATGTCGTCCGCGTCGGCATATCATTCGCGTCAACGTGCCGTTTATGGGGGCTAATTGCCTTAGGAGAATATTCGCGTAAGGATAGTTATATTCGGATGCGTTGTTTCGGTAGTTGCGCGTAAGAATTAGTCGTGCTGGCTGGAGAACGTTACTCGCGTGAATTACTCCATTCTCGCGACAGGCGTATTGCGTTCATGATGGCGTGCCATGGTGGCTCGCGGTAATTACGTATTTTTCCTCGCGTTCGTTCCCGTATTTCGCGCAATGCCGAGTACCTCGGCGTATCATTCTTCGCATTCGAGAGTCACGGGAGACAAGGTGCCGAATTCGATCAGAATGACTTGCGTTAACTTTGGTTATTTCTCGCGCTAGATTAAGTCCGTATTTTCGCGTTAGTTATAGTATTCCGCATCTCCTGGCGATCGCGCCGAAATTTATTTCGCGTTATTGCGTTGAGCTTGGTCCTCATTTCGTTAAGACGTGGCTAGCGCCACGATTCCTACTTGCGTTCGGCTTAAGATAATTGGCGACAGAATTCTCGTGCGACTCCAGGCGTTGCGTTCACGCGCTCCGAGCGTGACGTACCGTCCTCTCGCGATCTTTCCTGGGAGACCATATGTTTTATTTCCACGATTATTTCGCGTTTACTGTCGATGTTTCATATTAGTTATAAGTTTCATTCCACTGTATTTCTCTGAGCTAATCACCGCGCCTTCTGCGCGTGGACTATACGATACCGTAATACTCCGTTCCTTTCTGGCGTCCGCGCTACCGCTATTTTGGTTGTTTCATTTCTGACGCTCGCGTGATTAATTATTTGATTTGTCTGATCGACTGAAACCGAATCGGCCTTTATTGTTTCACCGCGAATTATGAACGAATAAATGTTACCTTTTGATTTGTTAATCGCTTGAGTTCGTGGCTTTATTTTGTTTTGTTTTGTGGGTTACCCCGCCGAATATCGCGCTGCCCTTCGTCAACCCCGCCCCAGCCCTTAGGTCGAGCTAGCCGATTCCTCGCACATCCGCACGTTTCGTCTCGCGTCTCGTCTCGGTTTTCTTTCGCGATTTCGCGGACGCGAATTTATGCGTCTGGCGCCCAACAGCAAAATCGTTTCGTGGAGTGCCGGAGGTGCGAGACAATTACCGGAGAGGCCTATCATCCCGCTCTCCTTCATCCTTTTGATCCGGCACACGCCCCGGACCGCTCCGGGAGTGAAAAAGTCGTGACAATACATACATACATACATTGCATACATTACATACATACATACATACATACATACATACATACATACATACATACATACATACATACATACATACATACATACATACATACATACATACATTGCATACATACATACATTACATTGCATACATTACATATTACATACATTACATACGTATATACTGTGACGTGGCGGTCCGCCGCATCGTGGCAGCGCCCCGCCGCCGTCACAAGGCGCGGAATTTCGCGCCCAGGGACGAGCCAGAGAGGCGACGACGAGATCTCCAGGGGCCAAAAATTGATATCATTTCCGCGATCTGATTATTTTATTTTATTTTTATGTAATTGTAACGCGCGCGCGGCGCCTCACCCACGACACGGCGAACCTCCGGAGGAGTACCAGGAGGAGAACTTCCAGGAATGATCAGGGACCGAGGAGGGGTGGCGAACGCGGAAGCGGCGGAGATCGAGGGCTGGCGAGAGCAGCGCGGCAGGCGTGCGGCACATGAGGCAGCGACGGACGAAGCCGCCGATAGCGGGGCTCCAGGCGCCTGGGTAAAAACCCGGCTACAGCAAATACCTCCACAAAACACCGGCCCACGGGGTGGCTGGCCACCGCCCCAGGGTCAAACCGGAGGCATTCCGGCACGGACAAAGTTCCGTCCGCCGCCAAGGACAAAATGTGAGAAGTCGTACGCCACCGAGGGACCGTTGCACGCCCCCGAAGGATCTATTAACGACAGCCCTGCGCCGGGATACCGCGGGCTTGCAAGCTCGCGCCCGATTGGTCCGCGCGCCCCCACGAGAGGGGTATCGACCGTATCGATCCCGCAATCGAGCGGATCTAGCGCTTCACTCTCTGGTCGTCCATCGGCGTGAATAAACGTTTCGAGTAAGATCCGCGCTAACCGCCCCGAGTCGGGCCTTATCCGTTGTTCCTGCGACGATTATCGGCACGAGGTGACGGCGAGGAGCCCACGAGGAGACGTGACACCGGTGAGGTTGCCCGCAAGTAATATCGAGATGTAATGCCACGACGCCGCCCTCCGGTACGCGCTCTCGCTCGGGAAACCTTTGTAATACCGCGACACGCACGGTTCCTTGAGACCGAGTAGAAAATTGCGATCGATAGCGAGAGCGAAGGGCCTCGGGATGGTATCGTGGCCGCGGAACCGTGATAGGGACGCGATAGCGAGCCTCTGGAGATCCGGGTAGGCGCGTTAACCACGACTTCGAGATCGCGAATGCGCCATTTCTCGCGACCTTCGCGTTCACGACCGTGCGCTACCCGATGCGGCGTAATTCGCCCGGTCGGGCCTTAGATTTCGCACGCGACATGAAGTACGCCGGAATATTAATTGCGTTGGTTGGAGTGCGCTAAGTGCGATTCGCATTGCGATACTTGAAGTCCTCCCGCGGTACCGATCGTGCCAGGATATTACTCGCGTTGGTGTGATAACGTTCCGGTACTGATTGCGTTACAGTATCACTCGCGTAAGAAGATTCCTTGTGTGCACGCATCTGCGTGAGAGAGGTATTGGCGCGGAAATAGTGTTTGTGCCGATCGAATCCTCGCGTTGAGATGTCGATCGTGTTATCAAGTTCAGTAGGAAATCGTTCGCGTTAACTGATTAAGTAGGTTAAGATATTCTCTACGTTCAGGCGCTTCGTGCGTTTAGATCATACTTGCGTTGATAATTTTGATAGCGTCCCCTTATTACTCGCGACAGCCCCGTATTTTGCGTTAGTTATAGCATTCTGTATCTCGTCGACTGTATCGGCGCTTCCGTGTCGCGCCCGATCAGAAATTGTTTATGTGAGATTTCGATAACTTGGCGACGGAATTCCCGTACGGTCTGAATACGGTGTCCGCGCGCTCCGAGCGTGGTACCTCTTATTTCACGATATTTCGCATCTAAGTTCGCTCCCTAGCGACTCTAAAATTTTGCGTTACTCCGATTATTTCAAAGGCGGTCGTTTCTTTGGCCGCTATTCCGTACTATGGGCGAGCTGAGTTTTCTACTCTTCGTTGTTCGAGAAAATCGCCCTCCGCGCGTGTATATTAAACCAAAGTGAGACTCCGTAATCTCTAGCATCCGCGTTGTTACCAATTCTGTTCATTAAATCCAGACGCCCGCGTCAGATGCTATTTACTTGATTTGTTTTGTGATTAAACGAGGCCGAATGGGCCCTCATTATGATTTCCTTGAGAGTTACTACACAATAAATGTTACTCTTTATTGTTAACGGATAGAGTTACTGATTTACATGTCACCCCGCCGGATACCGCGCCGCGCTTCATCAACCCCGCCCCGCTTGTAGGTCGAGCTAGCCATTCCCTCGCACACCGCCTCATTTCGTTTTGCGTCTCGTTTTGGTTTGTCGCGATCACGCGGACGCGACTTTACGCGTCTGGCGCCCAGCATTAAAATCGTTTCGTGGAGTGTCGGAGGTGCGAGAGAATTACCGGAGAGGCCTATCATCCCGCTCTCCTTTATCCTTTTGATCCGGCACACGCCCCGGACCGCTCCGGGAGTGTAAAAAGCCGTGACAATACATTACGTTATATTCGGTAATGTCCCCACGGCAACGTATCGGTTGAATTCGGTACGATATATCGCTTGTCGTCGTACGGACTCAGAGCGATTTTCGTCTCGCTGATAGTGTACACTTGGTGCTTTTTCGATCTTATGCACGACTGGGGTCGAGTCATTTCGATCTCATCGTTCAGACACCGCGTGTAGTCGTCGAACGTAATGGTACGCGCGATGACGTTGCTTTTGACACCTTTCGCTTTTTTACAGTCCTTTTTACCGTTGACTCGCAAGGCGTACATTTTCGTCCTAAGTCCAACGAATTCGGTCATGATCGCACCATTGTTTTTGTCCTTCATCAGGCCCGGCACTTTTTTATTGACGAGTGGCATACCATAAGCGTTATCTACCGCGTAATCACTCGTGTCGAACCTGTCTATATCACGTCTCATGTTCTTGTACGCGTCGTCGCACTCGATATGATAAATCAGACTGTCCGTGTCGGTATACATGATTCTACACGAGTCGCGGTACAGGGGAGACATGTACTCGTGGTGAAATTCATATAAACACACCTTCGACATGTCGAGGATGCACATGCCGACGTAGATCGGTTTGTCGAATTTCACCTCGAGTTTGCGCAGTTCGACGGCTATCAGATTTTCCGGAAACACGCTCCTGCTGTGGAAATTCGGTCGCGCGATCATTGCCTCCGTCCCACTTCGTCAGTAATTTTACATCGACGTGATTGCGTACATTTTTCATTGTTTTCCCAAAAACAGCATTATTCATTAATTTATATTAATTTTTTTCGAACTCATTTTTGGCCTGTGTTCTAAATTTTGTATTGAGTTCGATGTAAGCGCGGAGCCACGCAGATTGAGCGAATTGCAATACGCGATGTATTTTTTTGACCCGAAGGCCGTGGCGCGTGCACTGCTGCACATTGCGATAGTGGATGACATAACGCTCCTTATCGTGCAGCGTGGCGAGAAGTTTGTCCTGCCGTTTGCCGGGCGGTTTATCGCGCATCGGACAGAACGGTAGGTCAGCGTGCGCGTCGTGTTTATCCTACGGATACTCTAGATCGACTTCGAGAATATGACCCGTGGGCGAATCCAAAGCGATCGCGCTAAAGTCGAAATGCGAAACGTCTTCGACCCATCAAAACTCCGCGTAGGGCAGTGGCTGACACATCGCCTAGCCGTACAGGTTGTTGACATCAAAGTACATCAGGTACGACGACGGTTTCGATGGATCGTACGACTGCATGTACTTGTTGTTGGCCTGCGCGTATCTGTTTGAACACTGACTCAGGCCGCCGCGAATACCACGTTCGATAAACATGACTATGTCAATGTCGGTCAGCAGTTCGAAATTGACACACGTATGTTTCAACATGGCGTCCCACGTAAAGCCTGGTAAAGTGTAGTAGTACGCGAGATCAAGTCCGTAACTCGCGATACAGCTGTCGCGGAAATTTTCAAACACGTCGGCCAACAACAAGACATCGGTTTTCAGGTATAGATACTGTATTCGCCCAGGGTTCGAACGGAGAATCGCTGCCATACGTTCGCGGCGTGCGCGTAATCGCTCTCGGATACGGTGTCACCGGTCAAGAAACTGTAAAATGACTCGCGCGGCAGTAAACACGTATCCTCCA
The DNA here is from genome assembly GCA_035220575.1 of Temnothorax rugatulus. Classification (NCBI taxonomy): domain Eukaryota; kingdom Metazoa; phylum Arthropoda; class Insecta; order Hymenoptera; family Formicidae; genus Temnothorax; species Temnothorax rugatulus. Next base: position 21,568 of record JASTWL010000714.1, on the reverse strand, counting down.
GTTTTTCGACGGTGTCCACGTATTCGTAAGGAAAGACACCTTTTTTCGCGTCAATAAATTCGAAATCGTCGTCGGATAACGCGGAAAATTTGGAACGTATAATTTTCAACTTATCCTTATCGAGGAAGGATGCCAATTTTGCGAAACTGGTACTCAGAAATCTGTACGAGTCGATGAATCTTAATTTTTTATCGCTTCGCGAATCAGATCTTTCGGCGGTATCTTTTACGTGTTTAGTAAATGAGATGTATTTTTCTTTTGTTATCGACAGTACGTCGATTGAGCCTTCGAACGCGGCAGCTATCTCCGTGATAATGAAATGTGCGTCATAGCCCGATAGATTGTGAAAAATGGCGGGGATGAAGTGCGAATCTTTATAATTGAGATTGCACGTCGAATGTGCTGGACCTCTATAACGCCCGGTAAGGTGGCAATAATCGCGTACGCGATTATCATCCGGCGCGAACGGTTTTTCGCAAATATGACATTGTACCGCGCTGTGAAATGTATCCCACTCGTCTCGCGTTAGATCTACCATGCACACGTTGTCAGACAAGATATTCTTTACGCGATGCGCCAGTCTTTTGAGTTCCTCGGTGAACCACGCGACGCAGTCTTTATCGCGACGAAATCGATACACTGATAACGTTTCATCGTACGAGCACTGTACGTAGTATCCTATACTACATATGATGTTGATAGGCGTATGACGCGTGTTCCGTCTCCGGTTGTGTCTTCTTCAGCACGCACTCCAGATCGGCATACACCACGAAGGGAAGTCGCTCTTTCCTGCTGTGTTTCTTAAAGCTCAGCCACTTGTTGTCCTCGCTCGGTAGTCTGATAGTACAGTTGTTTACCTCTCGGCAGTCTGCCGTGTGAGACTGCAACTTGTCGCTCGAACTAAAGTAGTGAAGACATCTACAAAAGGAGAAACATAATTATTATACATTTTTATACAAAAAATATAAAATGATATATATTATTAAAAGAAGTATAGGTACTTACCGATCGCAAATGTACTTTGTGTGTCCATGTTTATTAATGTGTGAGCTCACGAGGCGGGATAGATGTTTAATCCATGCAAAATGTCCAACATTGTTATCTTGTGGGTCCTGCACGTACAACAGATTCACATGTTTATCACTCGTGCGGTCGGTAAGCCGTATTGGAAGAATGTTTGACTGTCCCTCGATGGTATAGACATTGATCCACACGTCGTTGAGTCGTTCGAACTGTTTGATCTGTTTCAACGTCATCGGGAACTCAATGTCTCGTAAATTCAGGACTGTTGAATAATGCGGGTATGATAATTCCCGTTCTGAATTTCTTTCAGCTGGATGTAAGGCGGCTACCACTGCCCACGCAAAACACGCATTGTCCATAGACTGTACATTGTTCACCGCGTGCTTCGTTTTAATGTCTCGAGGCAATTTCAAGTGACACCCCGCGCGCAAAGGATTGTATCTGTTGACGTTGACCGTCAAATTGAGGATTTGCGTCAACGCCCATCCACTGTCGCGTTCCTGGAACTCCTCGAGGGACGCTAATGTGGGCTCGATAACGTGCCGCTCGTACCACTCGCGCAAGATCGATGTGCTACAGAGTTCTTTGTTTTTTGTGTTCAGACTCTTATTGGCACGTTTATCACCTGCCACAAACTCCCCGTTGAACGCGGTGTTCACTTTAACACAGTTATGTGTTTTTATTATGTCCCGCACTCGCTTGAGCACTACGCTGCAGGCGTCTTCTAAAAACTGTAGCGGTTCTATATGGTCTGTATTAATTACCGCAACGGTCATTATCCGCGTTTCGAACGCGGCATCTATCTCCCGCCATACGAGTTCTGCCGCACGCGTGTCACCACTGCTACCGGCGTTCGCATAATTACTACCGCTACGGATAAATTGTCTTTCCAATCGCGTCTTCGCACCCTCGAGTCGCGCGATTCTGGCAACCAACGATTGCCTCTGCCCGATCGAGAGCCGCGGACGTTTGGCACTACTGCGTGTCTCGAGCTGCTCGACGAATTCCGCGCATTGCAGCGCCCATGTGAAAAATTCACCCAAGGTAGCGACTTGGTCGGACAGCTCCAATAGATCACGCTCGGTTTGCTCCACATGTTCCATGCTTGCTTTATTTCGCACCAGTTCTTTTATTCAATCACTTCACAGAGACTCTTTCACGGAGCACTTGCACGTTTTCAACCGATGTATCACTGTACATATGATCGATCTCAAATCATACTAATGCGGCTTGACGCGCTTCATCCCTCGTTATATACCCTTTACCCCCTCTCCAACTGATTTTTTGAAAGATCTCTTCCTTTGTCTCGCGTACTGCGTCGTAAAAAATAGTGCGATATTGTTTAGTCTACGCGATAACACCCCCTTTTCCTTGAAAAAATTTGATTACGGCGCCCGCGAAACGTGTCCCGACAGGTTCGATGCGTCATCGACATAACCGACCGACCGACGAAACACGCTCCTACGCAGTACGCGCTATCGAGTTAGTCTTACCCATTGTGCGCCGCCTAGCGACCGCGGCGCGAACGCTGACCCCGCGGCGCGACCGTGCAACCTCTATTAAGCTGCACCCCCCACCATCGCAAATCAAGTTCGCACTAGGTCAAAAATTTAGTGCTATTTAGGTGCTAATTAAGTGCTAGTCCGAATTTTGGTGCTCGAACCGTTTAGCAGGAAATCGCGTAAAAAATGAGGGGTCCAGCTTGCCATTAAGCTGGACCCCCCCATATCAGAAAATGGTCCTATAGAGAAAACAAGTACAGTATAATTTAGTGCTAATTAAGTGCTAATTAAGTGCTCTAAAATAACGATAAAACATTGACAGAATATAACATTTTTTTTAAATAAACCACTATATATTGAACACAGTACCGTCGCGTTCGACACCAACACTTAAAAAATTTGCTGCATGAATATATTCGTGCTAAAATGATTTAGAAAACATATGTTATCAAAATATTCCCAGATCTGAGTTTATTGCTAACAATAAAACTATTACGATAATTAACTTAGACCAGCCGTTGGCGCCGAGCACTAAGTTCCGTCACCTCATCGTCTACGAATTAGTTGCTCGCATGATTATAGTATTAAAATAATTATCAGACATCGTACTTTTAAAAAATACCACGATTGGAATTTAGTGCTAGCTGCATCGCGTTGAAATTAATTAGTTTATCCGCGGCGCGCGCGCTCCATGGATTAATTAATTAATTTCATCGCGATGGAGCTAGCACTAAATTCGAATCGTGGTGTTTTCTTAAAGTACAATGTCTCAGGATTTTTTTGGGACCATAATCACGCGAGCACCTAATTCTTTGACGATTCTGTGACGAACTATAGAGCGCGGCGCGCGCGCTCCAAGCATTAATTAATTAATTTCAACGCGATGGAGTTAGCACTAAATTCGAATCATGGTGTTTTCTTAAAGTACAATGTCTCAGGATTATTTTGGGACCATAATCCCGCGAGCACCTAATTCTTTGACGATTCTGTGACGAACTATAGAGCGCGGCGCGCGCGCTCCATGGATTAATTAATTAATTTCAACGCGATAGAGCTAGCACTAAATTCGAATCGTGGTGTTTTGTCCATTTTTGGTAAGAACATTCAAATGTGCGATAGAATAGAATTATATCGTTATAATTTTTGTTTGTTTATTTGATCTGGCCATATGACTGTGACAGAAAAGGTGTGTACATAGGGCATTTTGTGATTGAATTTGCATGTGTTACCTGAAGACTCATGGACACACACAGGCTCAAGCGAAGTTGTTTTGATAGTTGAGGGGGGCGCTCCCCCGACCACATGGCATTGTCAAGCCATCGTCGCGGCGCCGCGGCGCCGCGGCATCTTTACAAAGCGACATTAAAGTAACGAATATTACACAATAGGTCACGCGGTTTTTTGATTCATCTTTGATTTTTCCGTTTCTCTGGATACGACGTTTATTCGGTCAGTCTTTGCGCGTCAGCGGTAGAGTTAGCACGGGAGTTATTCGCGTTTACTTTATCGTGTAGTGTTATTGACTTTCGTTTATAGTTTATTATTTTTCTATTGTTTTTTTCAGTTCGGTTCTTAATTTAATTTTCCGTTTATTAGTTACATTTTATTTTCTATCTTTTATTTTATCCTTTTATTTTTTCGTTTTTTATACATATTATTTTTGTTTCATCCGTATCATAGTGTGCTCGAAAGTGATTGCGATTTTGTATTAAAAACATTGGATTGTCATCATGCCTGCACGTGGAAGACCAGCAAAGACGGATAAGCATGCTTTAATTGATATATTAATGAATTATAAAGACCGCTTGATAGTGGACGGTCAGAAAGTTATTTCGAAAACCGATGCTATTTGGATAACAATAGCAAGAGAATTAGAAAATCGGATGACGCCAAATTCTTTATATACATTTGTTTCGTGCAATAAATATCACGTAAGAGATAAATTAACTGACCGTCCTTCTGTCTCTCCTTATCAGCCAACAGATATTATCGAACAACGTATTTCAGAAGTATCGAGCATTGCTAGTGTTTCTAGAAATGAATCAACAGTAAATAATTCTACGATAAACAATTCTGATTTGCCCGTTAATAATGTCGATGGTGTATTAACATTTACTATTACCATGGCAAAGGCTGATTTTAATGCCATGATAATTCATAAAACATACAGGCGAAAAGAAAAAGGTCGACCTCCTTCAACGCGTCAATATACTGTATTGCAACCCGGTACGTGGCAGCAAGTATTTACTGAAAAAATTTGGGAAAGTGTAAAACTGTCATGTGGATTTAATTTTAAACGACATAAATTAATCAGCAATGGAGAATCGGGATACGCGTATGGTTCATGCAAATGTGGCTCATTAATAAAATGCAATATTAATAATACGAATGAGCTAATTACAGAAATAAAATGTAAGTTTATTGAAGGAGAAAAAGAAGGACGCTGTGGAAAGCGATATTTAAGAAATCCTATTAGACAAGCTGTTGTGAACGAATTACAAGGGAAAAGTGTAATGAAATATAGAGTCGAAATGTCAGAAAAATTAATGCAAAGTCATGATGATATTGAACCTCCGCATTTATTTGACGCAAATGTTTTACGAGTTGCTAAACAGAACATTAAAGAAAAAAGTTATTTTGATAAGAATTCAATAAAGGCTTTGGAAATTATGCAGTTAGGTCCATTTAAGAATATTATTCATAATATTGGTTTAAATCCATTTTTTGTACATTATTGGTCAAATTATCAATTAAATGTATATGGAACATACACATTAGATGAGACAGCTTGTATTTACCTTGATGCAACTGGAAGTATTATAAGAAAAATTAAAAGGCCTGATAATTCAAAGACTGGAAGTATATTTTTATACAACTGTGTAGTTAATTCTGAAAAAAGTGGACTTTTTCCCGTAACACAGATGTTGTCTGAAAGACATAACACAAATTCCATTCATTATTGGCTGATGGAATGGATACGATCCGGTGCACCACGACCACGTGAAGTTGTATGTGATTTTTCATGTGCATTATTGACTGCAGCTATACGAAGTTTTACCAATTACTCTACACTTGACGAATATGCAGACGCTTGTAAAGAAGGTAATTTACCTGCTTGCTACATACGTATTAATGTAGCGCACTTTATAAAAAAATATTCAAACTTTTTAAAAGATTTATATCCACGCATAAAACAATTTTATTTACATATAACAGGGCAATTAATTTTATGTCGAGATATTGAGGCTGCAGCTGAAATATTAAAAGGAATTCTAATTATTACTCAAAGTGAAACAGAAGGTAATACAAGAGAAAATGAAAAAACAATGTGTGAAGAATATAAAATAAAAATGAAAAATCTTTTTACCCAATATTCAGAAGATGTTACTACTGATAATATAAAAAAAATATAATGATATAGAAGACGAAGAAGGAAACAGTTTTAATAAGCGGAGTCATTGGATACAAAATATAAATGATAGAGTTAAAATTTTATTGGCTGATAATGAGGGAGACAGAGAAAATGCTCATTATTTACCAAAATTAGATAATTATGTTATGAAAGATGTCAAATTGCTACCTTTATGGTCTTGCATATGTCGAGATAACTTTGGCTATGGTAGAATACCTGCCAGCAGTGCTTCCGTAGAAGGTGATTTTAATATAATAAAAAATATTATGTTAAAGACAGAGAAGACACCTATGCGTGCAGATGAATTTGTGACAAAGCATATGGATTTCATAAGTGGTCGCTTAAAAATAGCACACGCAAATACTAAAAATTCTGATTTAAGAGATATAAGAGTAGAAGAAAATATTCCAAGTCCAAGAGATACAAGAATAGAAGAAAATATTAATCCAAATCAATATAATAATGAGATTGTCAGGGAAGATAATATAAGAAACAAGAAAAAATGTCCAGCTTGTGAAAATGGACATGAACCACGGTGGACATACATGTTATGTACATGCAAAAAATTTGTACATGCCCTGGATGGATGTTCTATACCAATTGGAGAAGAAGGATATGGACAGCAGCGAATATGCATGGACTGTCACAACATAAACAATCTTCAAGATATAATTGCAGCGAAAGAAGTTGAAGATTGGAGAGGTTTAGCTACAGCGGGCACAAAATCTAAAGGAAGATATTTGCAAAAGGATAGTATACAACATGAATTTTTATTAGATACTAATATATGTAAGATACCAATAATTAAAAGTGGGACTAACATATCTTTGAAATCAGTTAAAATTGGAAAGGACAATTATTCCTTAAGAAATACTTGTTCATTTGATAGCGTATTACAATTGTTTATTGCTGCTTATTTTAATACAGAGACAATTAAAGATCTTGTATATAATGAAACAGATTTTAAATTTTTCAAATTAATTAATGAAATGGTATCACACGGTACAACAAGATTATCGTATAGACTTCGTGCAATGATTTTAAAAGAAATATTTTCAAGCCAAGTATTACCAAATAATTGTATCCTTATTAATTGTGAAGTAACAATTGGCTATTTGTGTAGAACTTCGTTTCAGAACTATGCATCATTCAAGGAAATATCCAAATGTGAAAAAGGTTGTCCTCAGAGAGTAAAAACATTACCACTGGTGCAAGTTAAACTGGAAACATTATTAGAAAATAATATCAATCAAATCGAAGAGGATATTACAATTCAAGGATTTCGTTCATGTATTCAACCGAATTGTGACGGATTGGAAAGCACTACAATTTCCGACATAGGTATGTATTTATGTTTATTATGTAATATTACAAGAATAATATACAGGATGAGACATTTTTAAAACAGACCACCTGAATAACTTGCCTGCTTTTGGTGAAATAAAAGAAAATGCATCAGACCAATTTTGCTTGGTTTCAAGAGGGACATAATCTGAGGTCAATAGTTTTCTTGTGAGTGGAGATGTGGAGGAGATGCAAAGGTCAACTTCGTTTTTTTTATGGAATTGTATGATTTTTTTTACATAATGTGATTCTTCTAATTATTCTGCATATAAAAGTATTAAGGTAAAATGATCAGAAAATGAATAGTTTACGAGATATTTTATTTTTTATTCTGGTATATTTTAATAACATGAAATATAAAATATCTCGTAAACTATTCATTTTTTGGTAACTGTACCTTAACACTTTTATGTACAGAATAATAAAATGAATCAATTGGTGTAAAGAAAACACATTGTTGCTTTACAAAAAAAATTATGCAATTTATAATATGCAACTACATAACTTTTTTGCAAAGCAACAATGTATTTTTTTTACACCAATTGATTTATCTTATTATTCTGAACATAAAAGGTACAGTTACCGAAAAATGAATAATTTATGAGATATTTTACATCAAAATGTGTCAGAATAAAATATAAAATATCTCGTAAACTAATCATTTTTTGATAACTCTACTTTAATACTTTTATATGCAGAATAACTAGAAGAATCATATTATGTGAAAAAAATTATACAATTCCATTAAAAAAACGAAGTTGATCTTTGCATCTTCTCCACAACTCTACCTACAAAAAACTATTTATCTCAGATTATGTCTCCCTTGAAACCAAGCAAATATTTGGTCTGATACATTTTTTTTCTATCACCAAAAGCAGGCGAGTTATTCAGGTAACCTGTTTTAGATGCCTCACCTTGTATAATATATAATACAAATTTTCAAATTATTCAATGATATCTGAGAGAATTTTTTTATTACATTTGGAATTTAATATTACTTAACAAGAATGTTTTAAAAATAAATACATGTACACGATGCAAAGTTCCAATTTGCACCCTAATCTTTCCTTTAAATTAAGTTTAAAATAAAAGTGGTCCTTAAATTAATAAAATTTAATAAAAAAATAAAATTACTGTTTTAAATTTCGATTATTAATTTAATTTCTTTAATGTGAAAACAACAATACAGAGTATAATTTAAAAATATAATAAGATTAAACAATAGAAAAGAAGAACAGATACAAATTCAAACTTAAGATTGATATTAATAAATGTTCAGGATTGTCAAGCGTCGCGATCGATCACCGCGATCAATACCGGTAACGCCATCCCTGAGCCGCCCCCTGAACGAGGCGACTTCGCGCCGCACCCCTCATCACCCCTGACCGCGCGGTCTCTCGCGGCGCGCTATCGATCCGTTCACGCCAGGATCCCGTGATCCTGCGAAACGCGCTTATTGGCTCATTTCATTGTCGCGTCACCGAAAGCTCCGGAAACGAGCCCGCGAGAGCTCCGGTCCCTTCAGTAGCAAATTATCGGGCGGTTTAAGCGGTGCTTCAGCCGACTTGCACCCGTCTCCCGCAATTTATACTCCGATTCACGCGGTCGAACCTCGCCATCGTGTCTTCGTCAAGTTCGCAAGTGTTGGTCCACGCGGATTTACGCCCCGTTGTGCATCCAGCTTGCCATTGTCGTGCCATCAAGGCACCTGCGAGAAGTGTCTCACAGACATTCTCCATCGCGCCGTTTGTGCGCTCGCTCCCGCGCTCACAGTGCGGCGACGAACATTTACGCCTCCGTGCGTCTGCAGCTTCACCCTCGCTGCACGCGAGTGGTGAACATTAATCGTAATATAAGTGCGCGTCTTGGCGGTCATTACGTGCGCCTCAAGTGCGTTCCGTGTTTGCTCTAGTCGCGCACGCGGATCATACGTGCATCACGTGCACGCCGCAAACACATCTGCCGCGCCTCTGTAAAGGCTCTTCCGCATAAACGTTGTATATAATAAAGGAGTACTTAGTGGTAAACGCAGTGTCCGCTCATTTTCCGCACTCCCGATCCCTGTCGGGGTCGACCCGGCCTTCTCTTACGCTAATTGGGGAACCGACTTACAACCGGCCAAGAATTTCGCCAACAATAAAATTTATTTAAAAAATTAAATTTAAGGGAGACCGGGGCAAACTCGACACAATTTTTTCAAAGGCAATTTTTAACAATTAATTAAAATTTTCCAGCAAATTTAATGGTACACATTTAAAGAGCGTTCTTTTAGGTACAAAATTGCTTAAGGAAATTTTGCTGTACGTCGCTTAGTTTTGCCCCCAGGAAAGGAAAAGTGACACGAAGACAAATTTTCAAATTGAAAAAAGCCGGGGCAAACTCGACACTTTGCCTGATCGACACAATTTGATCTGGAACTTATTTTTTATTGTCTGAAACTAAATATACATTTGTTTATCGTGTATTTAGAAAGTACAAAAATTTGGAATTAAGTAAAACAATCATTGGAAATAATGAGAACAAAAATTGTTGAACATTCAATTATTTTCATCTAAACTCATGTCTGAAAAACAATTTATGCAAGTAAATTCACGATTACACGTGCGCACACATTTATCATGGGCCATATAGCTGCATCACAAGCATCGTTTATTATTGGGAGCCAATAAAATAGCGTGTCGACTTTGCCCCGTCGACTTTGCCCCGAACGTCGTTTTTTACTTTTGTTGCTCCAAAAATATAAAAATTTTGAAAATATGCAAAAACTATTATCGGATTCGTATAAAGCATCGAATTTCCCATCAAAATCACTTACCGGTAGATTCGCAAGAGTAAAGCTCGATGAAAGAGTAGAAATTTTCGAGAGATCAAAAAAATTACTTCCCAGGAAAAAATGGAAGAGATCTGAACAGACTTGAGCAGATCTCATCAGATCCGATCCACTCAGATCTGATTTGATCAAAATATTGGCCCTATCTGATCAGATCCAATCAGACATGAGTAGATCTGATTCGATCCTAGCGGACAGAGTCAGATATGTAACGAGAATAATCTATTATATCTGCTCAGATCCAATCAGACATAAGTAGATCTGATCCGATCCGGTGTCCATCCACTGCAGAAAATTGTTGTTTTCAAATGTTATTTTTTAAATGTGCCACTTTATTATAAAAGTGGACTCCACGATACAAAAGTTGTGCCGTTCCACGATTTACATAACTTGGCGCAACTTAGCACGACACTGCCGTGTCTGATACCGTTCTTATACCACTGTTCATCAAATTTTAAATACGAGAATCAGATTCCGTCGGATGCCATCTATCGCATACTTTGAGATGCAACATTATGATCTGATCATATATAATCTTATATGACTATATAAGTTTATATGTGATTATATTATTTTATCAGTTTAAATTATAAGGTATGTTTGCAAAATAATTTAAAAGATTTATGTTTTATATATACATATATACATTAATCTTTTATATTTACCTATTATTAATTAATTTTGCATGGTACTTTTTTAATGGAATATTTATAATAAATTCTAAATATGGTGTCGAAATTAACAATTATTATTAAATTGGCAGAGACTATATTTATTATATATGTTAATGTTTCAAAATTGAGAAAACTATTTTTAATATAAAAATCAATTGATTTTTTGACCAAAAATCATTTAAGCTTCCCCTTTACAGAGTTAATATTATATTTGATATAATGTCCAACATTGGGTGTAAAAATTAATAATGGACGGTTTGAGAACGAAATTTTTATAAGTTCTATACTGACGAGATCTGCTCAGGTCCGGCAAGATCGGAAGAGATCTGATTGGATCAGCAACACAACTTTGTAACCCAAGATTGGTCTTATCTGGTGAGATCAAGATATGTCTGGCTAGGTCTGCTCAGATCCGACAAGATCTGAGGCGTAATGTCTGCTCGTACTTCAGGAGATCTGAAGCAATCAGATAATGTCCGATTAGATCGGAAGAGATCCGATTGGATCTGCGATTCAATATCGAACAGCAGCAATGATCAGATCTGGTGAGATCGGATTACAGTTCAGCATATCTGGCTGCATGTGATCAGATATGGCCATGCAGATCTGGCGAGATAAAATTGTATCCAATCAGATCTGACTTTACTTGAATTTCAGATCTCGTTGTATCTCATTTTATCAAATCAGACATGGTCAGATGGTCTCCTCCATTTTTTCCCGGGTTTTCACTATCAAAAACGCTTTTGTCGCGTTAAAAATTACACCATAACTCAGAATGTCACCAAATTCCGTAGATAATATCTGGCACATAAAGACGCATTTACAGTAGGAAAGGCAAGTTTCTACGATAGATTTAAATTCGCAAAAAGCCTAGTGTCAAGTTTGCCGCGGTCTCCCCTACTTCTTTAATTTTCAGGACGATTTATCTTAATGGAGACATATTCCACGTCCGGTGCGGGAGAACAGTATGCTGTACAACTGATTGTGAGAGATATACCAAAGAAAGTCAAATTTTCTTTCATGACGGCGGAATATAGTCTTGCCAGAATAGTCAATTTTAAAGCACCTGCAAAGCAAACCAGGCATTCAACAGATCAAGACATTGGACACTACACCGTTATTAGTTATCGACATAATAAATGGATACATTATGATGATTGTAAAAATGCAGAGAAAATTTTAAACGAGAATTATATCGCTAGTCCACATATAATTTTGTATATTAGATAGTAATTTTATAGAAAAGTACATTAATAAGTTTAATAATTTCTTTGGAACTTTTGATATAATTTTTTAGGAGTAATATATAACATGATAGTTTTACAAATTATTTATGTTAACATTATACATATATAGAATTATCTAACATATACGTATACTGTTAACATAAGTAATTTGCAAAATTATCATTGTATATATTACTTCTAAAAAATTATATTAAAAGCTCTAAAAAAATTAAACATATTAATACATTGCGTTCGCGCAATCATCATATGAGAGCGTAAACGATCAATCATATCTTCTTCTTCTTAGTCGTACACTCTTGACAGAGTGGCCGTGGTTATGAACTTTTTACATTGATTCCGCCGAAGTTCTTGCAATTTGCCTCCATCTGTCTCTATTTGTGGCACTGCGGGAACATTCTGTGATAGAGCATTTTGTTGCTGATTTTATGAGATCAATCCATCTAGTCGGGGATCGGCCGCGTGAGCGTTTGCCTTCCACTCGGCCCTGTACTACCAGGCGCTGCATGGAGTCCTCATTACGTGTGATGTGTCCGAAGTATTTCAAGACCCGTAGCCGAACTATCGACGAGAGCCTATGTTGTATGTTAAGTTCCTTTAATATTGAGGCGTTGGTACGTCGTTCGGTCCATCTTATCCTCAGGAGGCGTCGCCAGCACCACATTTCTAAAGCGTCTATTTTTCTGTGGTCTTGTCGTCGAATCGTCCATGTTTCAGCTCCGTAAAGGAAGATGGGGAAGACAAGACACTTCATTAGGCGGACCTTTGTGTTTTTGGTTATCTTTTGGTCTGTCCAGATTTTTGTAAGTTTGTCAACTGCCGACCTGGTCATGGCACAACGCCTTTTAATCTCTTCCTCGCATCCTCCTTTGTTAGTGATCGTGGAGCCAAGGTAGGTATAGCTGTGTACAACTTCACAATTGGCTATACTTCTAACTTCAGGTCTGTTATCAGTCATCCGATTTACGATCATCATCTTGGTTTTGCCTCTGTTGATCGCGAGACCAAAGTTGAGGCTTATTCTTTCCAGGAGTTGAAGGAGGTTTAGTATGTCTTCCTCAGTTGATGCCAGAAGAGTGGTATCGTCAGCATATCGCAAGTTAGATATCAGCCGTCCACCCACGGATACACCTTTATCCCATTCATCTAGGGCAATTCGCATGATATATTCCGTATAAATATTGAATAGTAAAGGTGAGAGGATACATCTCTGCCGAACCCCAGCACGAACTCCGAAGTCTCCGGAATCGATTCCATCTACCCGGACTGCCGCTGTACTCCCTACGTACAGTTTCTTTATGAGGTATACCAGGTGATATGGCATGCCCATTTCTGTGAGAACTTCCCACAATTTGTTCCATTTTACAGTGTCGAAAGCTTTCCGAAAGTCAACGAAGCATATGTATAGTTGGTTGTTGAATTCTCTGGCCTTCTCTATAATTTGTCTCAGAATATGCATTTGCTCTCGTGTTCCTCTTCCCTTTACAAAGCCAGCTTGTTCGGGTGCGGTTTCTCGATTCAGGTACGCTTGCAGCCTAGTATTCAGAATGTGCAGTAGTACTTTGCTGGCATGGGATATGAGGGCAATCGTTCTGTAATTGTAACATTTCGTGGTTGAGCCTTTTTTATGTAGTGGGATGAACAAGGAGTGAGACCAGTTTTTAGGCCATTCACCGGTATCCCATATCTGAGAACAGATGATGTGCAGAATATCCACTCCAAATTCTCCCATATCCCTGATTACCTCGATGGGTATTTCATCCGTTCCTACTGCCTTGTCTTGCTTTAGGTGTTTAATTGCAGCTCGTATTTCGTCTCTCAAAATACCGGGTTCCCGTTCAGAGTCTGCAGTAATTGAGATGTGGTCAGATGCATCGTAAGTATCAGCAAATAGAGTCACGCAGTACTTCCGCCAGACCTCCACAATTTCCTTAATCTCTGTAACGCAGTTACCTGCAGAGTTCTCTATGGCCCAGTTCTTCGGCTTGAATTGTCTAGTGATGGTTCTAATCTTCGTGTATAGGTCCTTGGTTTCAAACCTTTGAGCGTTGTACTCTAACTCTTCGCAGATGTTTTGCAAGGCTAGGTTCTTATTTTTGCGACAAGCAGCCTGTATTTTGGAGTTAAGAAAATTGAGTTCTCGTGCATCAACACCTTTCATTTTCAACTTGCGGCGTTGTTCCACCAATTCCCAGGTGCTGTCGGACATCCAGTGTTTATGCTTGGTTGCAGTTATCTTGGGCTGAGATTTCGACACGGAGTCTTTTATAAACTTTTTGGCCGATTGCCATATGTAGTCTGGATTTTCATCTTGGATCTCATTTAACCATCTTGGTGTTTCTTTCTGCAGTACCTCGGTGAATGAATCTTTGTCTGTTATTTTCATTCGCTTGTTTGTCTTCTTGCTTATGGGTTTACGCAGCTTTAGTTTAAGATTGCATACTAAGAGTTCATGGTCAGAGAGGCAATCGGCACCCGGTAGTGTGTGTGTGTTGGATATTGAACTCCTCCATCTCTCCCTTATCATGATGTAATCGATTTGGTTTCGATGTTTTCCATCTGGGGATGTCCAGGTGTATAGTCTTCTGGGGTGTTGTTTGAATATTGTGTTCATAATGGTCATACCGTTGAAACAACCTGGCTTCGAAGCGCGGATCTAGCTCGCGGCGTGGTCGGGTTCGAAGGAGGCGCGGAGGAACAGATGCAAGGCGCGGGTTGGCAAAATGAAGGGTCGTGTTTTCGTAACAAACAAAGTTTATTAACAATGTGCGCGGAGATGACAAATGTTCGCGACGTGTAAAATCGCGATCACGAGTTGGCGTGGTGCAAGTGACGGCGCGTGTGTACAATACTCGCGGGATGGCACCAGCGGCCGGATCGGCGTCTGTCGCAGGCGGCGCGTGACAATACGGTGTACGTACAGGGCGGAGCCGGTAATTCCGACGGTCGCGCGGGCCGAATCGCGTGACAATGTGTATCGGTACGGGCGGAGCCGATTCTTCCGGGCGTCGTGGATCGGAGCGCGAGAAAATGGCGCGGCGCGCGTGAAGAGCGCGCGAAACCGCGGTAATTCGGTGCGATGGGCGACGAATAGGAAGCCGGTCGCTCGCCGAGACACACTCGGCGAAGACAGAGGATGCCAAAGGCGCTCTATCTTCGGTCGGACTGACTTTAAGGATAGCCGGCCGTTCGCCGAGACACACTCGGTGGAGACAGAGTATGCCGGAGGCGCTCTATCTCTGGTTGAACTGGCTTCGGAGGAAGCTGGCCGCTCGCCGAGACGCGCTCGGTAAAGACAGAGTATGCCGGAGGCGCTCTACCCTTGTTCGGACTAGCTCGGTGCGGGAACTTCGGATCGGTGTAGTCGGTGAGACGGATGATCGAGAATCGCGCTATATCGTTCGCGACGCTCGCTTTTATACGCGTCGCGACGGCGTTACGAAGTGGCGGGGGAAGCGACGGCGATCGCGAGCGCCGGGGCGGTGCGGCGGAACGGTCGGTGACTACGGCGTCCCGACGCTGCGATCGCGTTCGGCGGTTTTCGGTCGCCTTCGGCCCTGCTCGGCGCGTCGAGGCGGTTGCCGCGGTAAGTCCGTTCGCGGACTTCCTACCGAATACAATCTATGTTTTAAAACAATGCGGTGGGCACACCGTGCCCGTGCTTTACCCTGCGGGTGGTCGGCTGGGTGGTCTCGGCCGGGTGTCGAGGCCGGAACGATGCAGTTTCCGGGGGTGCATCGTTACACCGTTCTCGGTAGCAAACTGTAGAAGACGGTCACCTCTATCATTCCTAGTGCCCAAACCATAATTTCCAATTATGTTGCGCAAACTCATATCCATGCTGGTATCCCCTATTTTCGCATTAAAGTCACCGAGTACGATTAGAAGTTCTTTCTTAGGGATCTTGTTTATGGATGTTTCTAGTTGATTGTAGAAATGTTCCACAACTTCGTCTTCTGCGGTGCTTGTAGGAGCGTAGGCTTGTATAATGTTGAGCGGAGTCGGAGATGCACTGAGTTTGATGGATATTAATCTTTCGTTAATAGGATTATAGCCTAAGACAGACTTGTTCCATTGTTTTGGTATAGCTATAGCTACTCCAGCAAATTTGTTGGTTTCATTTCCCGAGAAGTAGAAGGTGTGTTTCTCCGTGTCAAAATGGCCGTTCCCCTTCCAGTGGGTCTCGCTTATACCTGTAATTGTAGTGTTACATCGTTCAAGCTCTCGCTCCAGTATGTCGAGTTTACCATCCTGGTGGAGTCCCCGTACGTTCCATGTGCCTACGCGGATCTTCTTGCGTAGTTGTATGTTCCTTCCAGTAGCATAGTTTCCACGGGGTGCCTGGTCGCCTGCACTCCCTTGGCCGGTAGCCCATTTCACACCCTGACTCCCGGACAGACCAGGGCGCCGGTCGCTACGCGGATCGCCAGGCAATCTCATATCCTTTGTGTGTGTCATTCATAACTCTCTCGTGGGAAAATAGTGTGGTGGTTTCCCGTTGCCTTCCACACCGCTGTACAGAAGCCGTTCTATTGGATGCCATAGCGCCTTCTGCTATCTGGTTCATAGCCAGCACTCCGTCCGTGGCCAGTCCTGGATAGCCAGCTGCCACTACCCTGCGCTAGTTTTTTGGTCTACCCCGAGTATTTCATTTCCTTGGTACCACCCATATCTGGGAGGCTTTCTCCATTCCGCCACCTGGGGAGGCACCCGATAGAGGACTAGCAACCCCACACGGTATCGTCGATACCCCCTCTTCCTCCACACATCCACCTGGAAAAGCGGTGATCGTGGAGGGTGAGTTCCCCATTGGGAGGGAGGTTCGACTTGGTGAGGTGTCCCGAAAATTTCGGGGACACCTGCACCCGGTAGTCACCGCCGCCTTCCACCAGATCCCCGCCCCAGATCCCCGAGAAAAAACCCCCGCAGGATTTGTGATACCTGCCTGGGATCGAACCCGGATCTCTAGAGCGTGAATCTACTGTCTAGCATTAGTGACTACAACTCACTTGCTAGATCAATCATATACAGCAAGTAAAATGTTATGCGTTCGTGGAATGATCTTGTAAACTCGTGAACTGCATTTATTATATAATCTTTTTTTATGTATTTATCATTCAGAAACTTTTGGTTAAATTAGCGTTCACGTAATATTTACAAGTAAAAATCATATCATAAACTACAATTGATACTACTTAATCATAACATAAAAGTAGTAAAATTCATAATTAATAGTGTCGATGAAGAGTGCTGAATCACTGTTTTTTAAATATCTTAACATATTTATTAAATTTATACTTATTAAATTATACTTTTTACTTTTATTTATACAATTATGTTCTATTTATATAATATCTTAATCTTTTACTTAATATTTATATTTATTTAAACTTTTTGTGCATAACAACATTTATAAACTGTACAAGTAATTAGTTAAATAATTATCATATCATCACATTTTATACTTTTATATAAATATATAATTTTTTTATTTGATGTTATTTAAATAATGTAGGTATTGCTCATGTAATATGCAAAGTAATCAGCAATCTTCCACAGACACTTTTTATATATACTTAAACGTTCACGAAATGCCTGCACAGAAGCGTGAACTGCGATATTTATATATAATGAATAAAGCGTTCGCGCACTGACTGCACAGGAGCGTGAACTGCAATATTTACTTGCTTATTATGTATATAATGGATAAGAAGAAAATAAAGTACAGATAAATGAAATGTTAACCTTTTTATTTGTGTCTTAATTTATACCCTTTGCCTTTATCCTTTCTATTAATTAATAAATATATAATAATATAGATAGTATAATATTGTTACGCTCCGTCTGCTCAAAGAGTCGCGCGCACTCACGAACGCGTCCGCGTAATTCCAGGAACGCGGAAGTATGACCACTCACATAATGATAGTAAAATAGGCGTTTATTAGGAATTTTCTACAATTCTCGGAAACATGTTAGTACGTCAAGAATGAGAGAACTCGTTCTATCCGTTGCTAAAGACGCCGCTCGTCTTCTGCTATCGCAGCTCGATTCAGAGCCAAAGCGACCAGGGCGTAATATCACATTATAAATTTCTATAATTTTTTTCTATTTTAAGTTATATACATACATAACATTTAATTGAGAGAGATAATCGTAATTCTATGCATTAAACACCATTTTTTTTATATTTATTTAATTCCTTTTTTATAACAATTAACACTATTAATATTATTATTGCCCAAAATATTGATTTTTTTCCAGAAAAAGTCCCATGCACGTATAAGAATAATGACATATATAGATTTAATAAACAATCAATGATAATAAACAATCAATGGTGTTGCGCCCGTGCCGTGACACCCGTTACCCGTGGGCTGAACTTGTCTTCGCTTTGCGGAAGCTTCAAGCCGGAGCGCATTCCTTGACAATGAGACGCTGTTACGAATATTGATTTATTGATTTTCTCTCGACTGTCAGATTTGTTCTTGAACAGCTGGACCGTTCGGACGTGAGTCCGCGCTGTACTTTATCAATTCTACAATAAACGCTGAGATTGTTTCTTTGTTCAACCGCGGTGTTCCTTTTATTTCCGCGAGCGTCGGGAGTGAGTGCGCGAGAGGTGAGCGAGTGTGACAGTGCGACTCAGGGAGCGCAACATTTTGGGGGCTCGTCCGGGATCGGGCGAGCGGACGAGAAACTCGATGACGAGCACCGAGTCATCAACAGCTCTACTACGAGGAAAAGAGCGCGGATGGCGACTCCAAGGCCGAGAGCACCACAGCTCGAGAGCGAGACGGAAATTCCCCGACCTGGCCCGAGCGCCTCTCAGTTCTCAGCGGAAACAGAGATTTTGCGAGCCATGCTGCAGGAGATGCGGATGATGCGTGAGGAGCACGCGGCGTTGTTGCGGCAGCGAGAAGTGGAGCCACAGCGTCGAGAACTCCCACAGATAAGTCCTTCCGAGAATAGAGCTTTCGGGGATTCGGGGTCGCGAATCGCGTCTGCGGTAGTGAATCGCGAGGGGGGAGACCCGCGACGCGAGACGGAGTATATTAAACTAAAGCCCGACACATATGACGGGACAATCCGTTGCGTGAGTTCCTCTCACAATTCGAATTGATTGCTCGGGCGAACAAATGGAGTGACGCGTCAAAAAACAGCTATATAGCCTCTAGTTTAAGGGGAAAAGCGCGTTCAATGCTCGAAAATGTTCAAGATTTGGAGAATCTGGACTACGCGGAGTTAAAATCCAAACTCGAGTTGCGTTTCGGTGAGGGGCTTCTTTCACAAATCATTATTCGCTAATTTACGAACCGAAAGCAGAAATTTGGGGAGGAACTCGCTGAGCTGGGATCGGATCTCGAAAGATTGGCTCGTCTGGCGTACCCCGAATGCCCTTTTCGGTTCGTGATAAATCGCCTGCGCGCAATTCATTTCCGCGCTTTCAAATGGTTTTATTCGGAGGACTCTCCAGCTGGAGGGGATAACCTCCCTAAGTTAGCTGTAGAGAGAGCAAAGGCGGTTAAGATTATTCAAGGGGATAATTTGAAAGAAGAAGAGAGGAATTTTAATGAAATCACTGAAAGAGAAATGTAAGAAAGAGGGAAGTGAGGAAAAAGAAGAAGGAGGGGGAGGGATGGCCGGAAAAGGAAACCGACAAGGCGGCCGAGTTGGCGCCAATCGGAATAAGGAGTGCAGGACCCTGCGGAAAAACGGGACATTTCGATACGAATGTCCCGGTGAGAAGGGAAAACGCGGATTAGTCGAACTCTGCGGGGTGGGTTCGACCTGCAAAAATAATACCCCGTTTGTCAAACGTTTTGTTAGTCATAAGCTAGATAGGAAAGATTTTGTTATAATGGTTTTTTGGACGGAAAACGTTGCTCTTTCAAAATAGATACGGGCTCCGATATTTCGATTGTTAGCAAAGAATTGATTGACAGGAATAAAGAAAGAATTAAAGTAGAAATCAAGACTTAAGATATCCCACTGGAGAAAGAGTTCCATTTGAGTCTAAGGTCATTGTAGACGTTCAGGTCGGAAAATATTCTTTAAAGATGCCTATGTTTGTAGCGAAAATTAGTGACGAGTGCTTATTATGAGTAGATTTTCTTGAGACAGTAAATTGAAAGATATTTTCGAATCTTCTTTGAGAAATCTAGAATTCAAAGGGAAAACAAAGATTTATGATTGTTCTCGAGTAGTAAAGTCTTCGGAAAAAGTTTTGCCTTTTTTAAAAAAACTCTATAAGAGAGATTTAGTAAACCTTGATGAAACCCAGAGGGACGTTTTCCTTTCCTTTTAAATGAATATCAAGATGTGTTTTCCGATGAAATTGTTGCGGGTAACTGTGATGAAATTTATCATGACATAAATGTGGAAGATTCCTCCCCAATAAAACAGGTCCCTCGTCGTGTTCCAATCCGAATGCGTGGCGAAGTGAATCAAATAATTGAGGATTATGAGGAAAAAGGGAGTAATAGAGGAATCCCAAAGCCCTTGGGTTTCGCCCGTTGTTTTGGTGAAAAAGAAGGATGGAACGATAAGATTTTGTGTAGATTACAGAGGAATAAATGCCATTACTAAAAAAGATTCCTTTCCACTCCCAAGGATTGATGACATTTTCGATCAACTCGCAGGTAACTCTTGGTTTTCCATTTTAGACTTAAAAGTGGGTACTGGCAGGTGAAAGTTCGACCGGAAGATCGTGAGAAAACCGCTTTTTCCATCGGGAACGGGCTGTGGCAATTTACCGTAATGCCTTTCGGTTTATGTAATGCCCCCGCGACGTTCCAACGTTTGATGGGAAAAGTTTTAAGGGGAGTTCTTAGGAAAAATTGCTTGGTCTATTGGACGATGTGATTATTTTTGGAAAAAGTTTTTCAGAGATGTTGGACAATTTAAAAAAGATTTTCCAACGTTTTCGGGCAGTAAACCTTAAGGTAAATCCAAAAAAATGTGTTCTTTTCGGGAGGAGCGTAAAGTATTTGGAACATATAGTCTCAGCAGAGGGTATTACACAGACCCTGAGAAAATTTCTGCAGTGAGTAGTTGGCCAGTCCCACATAATAAGAAGCAATTGCGAAGCTTCCTGGGATTTACCTCGTATTACCGTAAATTTGTGAAAGGGTTCTCCTCATTAGCAAAACCCTTGTACTCACTTACAGAAAATTGTTCTAAATTTGTTTGGGGAAAGGAATGCCAGGATGCTTTTGAAAAATTGAAACAGGTCTTGTTCGGAAAATATCATTCTGACTCCCGAGCGGCCATGCCGCGAGCCGACCAATCAGAGACCGGCTCTCGAGCGACGACGCTCGACGAGTCGATATATCGACCCGCGTGAACGATCGCAGGCGGATCTCGCTACTCGTGGGGTTGGCTCTCTTGCATAGTCTCCGGCCGTGTAGAAGAAGACGGATGTGTTCGGATAAGCTGCGATATCAACGATCTGAACGACTCCTACAGATTTAGATAACGGAATATCTAAGCCAACGCATTTCCTCACGACAGCGGACAGCGTTACCGGATCCACGGGCACG
>JASTWL010000713.1:0-90879 GCA_035220575.1 Temnothorax rugatulus | reverse complement strand
GTTCCCGTCAATATAGGCAAATGTAGATTTGTTAATTACGAACCTTGTTTATGCCTGACGCCATCTATGTTCTCTACTATTATTTACAGGTGTACGGGAGGTGGTATGAGACAATGTCTAAATGTGTTGTCGGCCTCGGTGTCGTCGTCGGGGTCGCCGGTGTTTTCTTCGGCGTCGGCGTCGCCGTCATTCTCGCTGTCGGTTCCGGTGGCGTTTTCTCCTTCGGTTTCGTCGTCTGGCGATGGAGGTTCCGGCGCGGTTTTTAGATCCTGGATATGGATATGTCGGATCTATTTCCCGCTTTTGTCGCGTAGGTCCACGATTACGGGGACACGATACGTCGCACCTCGAGGGGGCCTCTGAATTTCGGCGCGAGTTTCGCGTTGAATGCTGCGGCTTTATTGAGAGTGGATACTCGCGTTTCCATACCCAGTCTCCAATTTTGGTTTCCACGCTCGTCGTCGTAAGTTGTAGTACTTTTGCTGTCGTTGGAACGCGTGTGCGAGATGTACCCTTGCGAGTTCGAAGGCCTCCTCGAGGTGTCGGCGCGTTTCGTCGGGCGGCGGCGTGGCGATATTCGGTGCGGCGTCTCGGTTGAGAGGGGACACTGGTTCGCGACCGTAGACCAGGTATGCCGGGTGTATCCGGTTGCCTCGTGCCGCGCCGTATTGTACGCGAACTGTAATTCTGGTATTCGCTCGTCTCAATTTCGATGGTTTTTTGTCTACGTATTGGGACACCATGGTCTTTATTACGCGGTTTGTCCGTTCTACCGGGTTACAATGCGGCGCGTGCACGGGCGTGTATGCATGCCGCACGTGATGTGCGGCTAGCATTTTCTCGAGTTTCGTGGACCGGAGTTGCGTCCCATTATCCGACAGGATTACCTCGGGGCATCCGTGCCGGAAAGTATCGCTTCGGCGATATTCGTCGTGACGGCGGGTGCGGTAGCGCGGCGTAAGGGGCGCATCTCCAGCCATTTTGAGAATCGGTCCTGCATGGTCAGGAGCCAGGTATGCCCTCCCTTCGAGCACGGTAATGGCCCTATTAAGTCTAACGTGACTTATTGCCTGGGGCGGACGACAGAAGTGGCGTGTAGTGTACCGGCCGTTCGCGTTTGCGCGACTTTATGCTTTAAGCACTTTGGACAGTTTCGGACGTATCGCGCTATCTCACGGAACATGCCGGGCCAATAATAGTATTGCGCGATACGAGCGATGGTTTTCGCGATCCCGAGATGTCCGGCTGTGGGCGCGTCGTGATTTTGGTGCAGATTTCGGGGCGGCGGTCTTTGGCCACGCACTCTTTCCACTGCTCTTCGGCGGGAGTTTCTTTGAAGTCGAGATTATGAAGTACGTGACGGAGTAGTTTTCCCTCCCTTATCTCGTAGTCCGGATATTCGCGTGGAGCGTTTCGTACGGCGCGCAGGGTTCGGCGATACCAGGGGCAGCGGGACGGCGGAGTCACAGCGGCTGTCGTGGGCTGGCGTGATAACGCATCTGCTACCCGGTTAAGAAGGGTTCCCTTCCTGTAGCAGATTTCCAGGTCGTATTGTTGGAGCTCGAACGCCCACCGACCCAGCCGCCCGGTGGGTGCGTCGATTTTCTGCAGCCACCAGAGCGACTGGTGGTCTGTGAGAACGGTGAACGGGTACCCTTCGAGATAGTCCCGCATGCGGCGGATTCCCCATATTACGGCTAGGCATTCGAGCTCGGTCGCGCTGTAATTCCGTTCGGCCTGATTGAGAGTTCGGCTCGCGTACGCGATTACCCGTTCGCCCTCCGGGAAATTTTGCGTTAGCACGACCCCTACTCCGGTTGTGCTGGCGTCGGTTTGTAAGACAAAACGGCGCGTGAAATCCGGGCAGGCGAGAACCGGCGCGGTAGTCAGGGTCGTTTTTAGTCGTTCAAACGCGTTTTCTTCTTCGGGGCCCCATGCCCACCGGGCGTGCTTGCGGGTTAACGCGGTGAGGGGCGCGGCGACGGTCGCGAAGTCCTGTATAAAGCGTCGGTACCAAGAGGCGACGCCTAAAAGTTGTCGAATCTGTTTTACGGTCTGCGGCCGGGGCCACTGAGCGACGGCTTTGACTTTCTCGGGGTCGGTGCGGATTCCGTCGCGGTCGACGATGTGCCCCAGGTACCGTAGGCGATCTACGCAGAACCGACATTTATCTGGATTGAGTTTTAAGTTCGCGGCGCGGAGTCGTCGAAAAACTTCTCGTAGGATTCGGAGGTGTTCTTTGAATGTCTCGCTTATGATTACGATGTCGTCTAGATATACGAACACGTGAGGCTCTAATTCGGGTCCGAGTACGGAATCTAGGAGCCGTTGGAATGTGGCGGGCGCGGAGTGTAGGTCGAACGGCATTACCTTGAAGTGGAAGAGCCCTTTTCCGGGTACGGTGAACGCTGTGTTCAGTCGGTTGGACGGTGTAAGCGGAACTTGCCAGTAGCCGCTTTTCAGATCGAGAGTCGTGATATATTTCGCGCCGCGTAGTTTATCGAGGGTGGCTGTGATCTGAGGGAGGGGGTACGCGTCGGGCTCGGTCGCGTCGTTGACCCTTCGAAAATCTATGCAAAAGCGATGGCTGCCGTCCTTTTTCCGAACTACGACTACGGGGGAGCTCCAGGCGCTGTGGGAGCGTTCTATTACTCCGTCTCGCTCCATCTTCTCGACTTCGCCGTCAATGACGGCCTGCATGGCCGGATTGCGGGACCGATATCGCTGTTTGATCGGGCTAATGTTCGGTTTCAGGCGGATGTCGTGCGTCGTTCGATCGGTGGGCCCGCGGAGAGTTTCGAAGAGCGGTAACTCTTGTTCGAGAAATTCCCGTAGTCGTATTTCCTCGGCCGGGGTGCGCGGCGCAATCCCTTCGGTCGCGGCCGTCCCGGGGGTTGTCTGTGAGATCGTTGGGCCGCGCGGTGCCGGTACTGCGAGGCCGATTTTCACCCAAAAGTCGACTCCGAGGAGTAAGGCGTTCGCTAGGTTTGGCATGATGGAAAATTATGCCAGATCGTGCGTGTCGTGGTCTGGATCGGTAAACGGACGCGGCCGGGGAGGACGATGCGATGGCCGTTGGCCAGTTGCACCTCCTCTTCGTCGGGTACGATCGCGAAGCCGAGATTCTGTGCCAGTCGTGCGGTTTTTTCGTTTATGAAGGAGATTTCGGACCCGGTATCGAGTAGCGCGGAAAGCGGTTTTTCGTTTATTCGGACGTCTAGGTGCGGCCGGGGAAAGAACTTTACGTCGCGGACCGGGGGGCGGCCGAAGATTCCGCGGTCCCGGCGTCGTTTCCCGGCGGGGGATGGCAGTCTTTCGTGAGGACTCCATCCTTGCCGCACTGTGAGCAGAATTTCTGTGCGGGGCGACGGCAATCGAATCGGGTGTGTCCCCGCTGCTTGCACCTCCAGCAGCAGTCCCGTCGGTTGTACGCGGCGGCGGTGATCGGCGTTTCGGTGGCATTACTTTTCGCGGGGATGCGTTTTTTGCGGTTTTGCTGTAGCCTTTCGTACTCGCTCGCTCGCTGCTGGAGGTCGCGAGGGCTATTGACGTCGCCTCGCCAGATGCGGTTCTGGTAATCCTCCGGGTGGAGGTTTTCGTATAGTTGCTCGACTTGTTCCTCGGGGAATATCCCCCCGCCCGTCGCATAAGTGTGAGCAGGTGTGTCGCGTATTTTACGTAAGTTTCCCCGCCTTTCTGGACGCGATCGCGGATCTCGTTAACCAGTTGTAACCGATACCGGCGGGGCAAGAACGTTTCTTTGAAATCCGCGATAAAGTCGTGCCAATCGAACCACTCGTCGCGGTTGTTACGGTACCAGAGGAGCGCGTCTCCTCTCAGGAGTTCGGGTAATCCGCGGAGCCAGAGATCGTCCGAGAACTCGTACGCGACGTGTAGCTCGTCGATGCGCTCGAGAAACGCCCACGGGTCCTTGCCTTCGAAATGCAACCCCCACTTCCGCATTTGGTTCATGATCTGAGTGGTGGGGGGTGCGGTGTGCGTCGGGCGGTCGGCCGGAATTACGGTTACCGGTGTCGTCGTGACGGGTATGTTTAGTGTCAGAGCCGGCGGGGGATCATTTTCTACCGCGGTACGTTGGAACATCTCGGGATTTGCGTCGATGAAACGGCTTAATCGGCCGCGAAGGTCTTCGAGCGTGCCTTCGGTGTCGAGGCCGAAAGTCTGGAGTTCGGTTATTAAGTCGGCTTTACTGAGCCGGTAATAGCGCGCCTTCATTTTCTCCGCGTCTTGTGCCTGAACCTTTCGGTCAGGTCCCTGTTCGGGCGCCATAAAACGACCTAACTTTCGAAGCGCGGATCGAGCTTGCGGCTGGTCAGGGTTCGAAGTAGGTGCGGAGGAAGGCACATGACTTGGTTAAAATGAAAACGTTAACAATTTATTCAATGGCTATTAAGTACATACGGTGGGCCGCGGAGGCCGACGGCGTGACGGGATACAGAGATCGCGGCGTTGGATATGTAGAAAGCGCAGAGATCGAATACGTACGGAGTTCGCAAGGCGCGAAGTTCGTCGCGGCGGTCGGATATGTACAGCAGGTGCGAAGATCGAAGGCGTACAGAGATCGCGAGGCGCGAAGTACGTCGCGGTGGTCGAATATGTACAGAATATGTACAGAGATCGCGGGGCGCGGAGTATGAACGCGAATCGGCGGGCACGCGGGCCCGTGGTACGTGACGCGCCGGCGCGGCGATGGTTGGCGCGGGACCGTGTCGGGAAACAGTCTCGAGCGGCTAAGATCCTTAGCGGAGATAAAGAGGACTTTTTATCTCCTTTCCCATCGAGATGTTTCGACAGGACGCGGCCACCGGGTGGCCAAGATCCTTGGCGAGTAAGAGAATACTCTCTTACCCTGGTTCACCTCCGGTGTGATAGGTATCGAGGTAGAGGATCGAATCAACTACTGAGATGCGTCACTCAGCGGAACCAGAGAAGACTCTCTAACCTCCGGGTTGGTTTTCGAGTTCGGGATTGCCAGGATCCGTGAGCAGCGGAGAATCAGTCGGATCGGTTGCTGGCTCACGGCGGAATCTCTCCGTTACGATAATTTCGGCGTGTTTTATACCCGCGGCGGTGTGTTGTAGTGGCGGGGGTATACGCGACGGCATCGCGAGCGCCGGGCTGGAGCGGTGGAGCGGTCGGGAAGTAACGGCGTCCCGCCGCCGCGATCGCGTTCGGCGGTTTTCGGCACCGCTCGGTGCTTCGAGTCGGTTGCCGCGGTAAGTCCATTCGCGGACTTATACGCGAGATGAAGTTTAAAAAAAAAGGGCACACTGTGCCTTGTCTCGCCCGCGGATGTTTCGGCTGGGCGGCATCCGGCTGATGTTCGCCGGGGACAATGCGTTTGGGGCGCATTGTTACACGTTATACTACATACATTCATATGTTATACTACTACATTCATAACTACATAACATTTCTACTACATACATTCATACATTCATACATTCATACATTTATACATTCATACTACTACATTATATATTACGTTACATACATATACTACATTGTATACGGTCATTGTTTGTACACGCTTATCTCTTATCTCTCTGTATAGTTTAGACATACTAAGCATGAGTCAGCCGACCTGTTACAAATGTAAGCGCTTTCTTTCTCGCACTCGCATATGTACATATTGCAAGACCGACAACGCTCGGTCTCCTGCGGACTTGCATGCTGACGACGCTGCCGCCGGGGGCTCGCCGTCTCTTGCCGGACTTGGTCTCTCGACGGATGGCAATCCGGCACTCGCAGTTCCAACTACCCTAGTAATGACGAACGGACTGCATGCTACCGCACGCGACGCATCTGACATTGCTGCCTCCCTCTCCGATGTAAGGCACGCCCTATCTTCATTATCTGCCACCATGACCACCTTGGACGGCAGAATTGCGAGCCTGGAATCTGGTCTCGGTCTCGTTGACCGCATCGACCTTAAACTCGATTCTCTCGACACCAAGGTGAGTGGCTTCGAGATGGCTCTTTGACGTCTGGGCGACGTCGAGCGTGCTGTGGAGCGTCTTACGGCTGTGACAAACAGCCTATCAGCCGAGATCGATCTCTGTCGACTAGCATGCTGCACTGGAGGAACGATTTGCCCGTCTTGAAACAGTCTCAACCGCAACCTCTGCACGGCTGGCCCCTCTGGTGTCCCGTCAACTGCATCCGACGGACTGACTGCACGCTTCGAGCGCATGGTCAACGAGCACAGGGATCACGAGCTCATAATTTTCGGCATTCCAATATTCAAGCCTGAGGACTCCGCGAGCACTGTTTGTCGTGTGGCTGCCTCACTCGATACGCCGCTTGCATCCTCGGAGGTCGTCAGTGCCTTCAGAATCGCCGGAAGGGACCCTTCATCCGCTCCTATCGTGGCTAAACTCACCACGATTGCCAGGAGAAATGAACTGCTCGCCAGGGTTTCGGCGACGTGCTGGATCAGGATTTGCTGCGTCCAATATCGATGGGCTCGTGGCCCTCCACCAGAGTTTATCTCTACGAGCGTTCTACTGCGTCCGAGCGCCGCCTGTTTGCCGAAGCTCGTCAGCTGGCTAAAAGGCTTAAGGTCAGGGCACGTGTGGATGAGGCGAGGGGTTACATACTTTAGAATATCGGACGGCTCTCCCTTGCGCCGCTGTTTTGTCGCAGGATTCAATTCTCGCTGAGATCGATACACCTGTCAATCCGATTCAGCTCCCCCCCGCCTCATCTCCGACGGGCCCTTTTCAGTAGCTGCCGCCTAACACTTCGCGTCGCTCATATAAACGCGCGATCACTATTGCCCCACTTTACGCTTGTAAAGGATATTATAGCTTATCATCAACTCGACATCCTGGCGATTGGAGAGACTTGGCTGCGGGACGCGATCGACCCCAGATTAATTGACATAAACGGTTTTACTCTCATTCGCTCTGATCGATCTACCGGCTCTCGCGGCGGGGGTGTCGCGTTGTATGTTAATAGCTCTCTCTCTCTATCTCTCGAATTGACCTTGGTGCCCCTCCGCCTGGGCACACTCGTAGATATCGTCGCTGTATCTCTTAGCCTGACACACAAAAGCGTAGCTGTGATCTGCATCTACCGTCCTCCTCGCGCACCTATTTCCGATATGCATTATGTTGAGTCGCTGTTGTCTCACATTACGTGCAACGCCGACGAGATTGTATGTATGGGCGACTTCAACATTGACGTGCTCCGCCCCAACGAACTCAGCGCGCGACTCTTACGCGACATAGCTTCGAACCTCTCCCTTCGGCAACTCATAGACCAGCCAACGCGTCTCACACAGAATTCGTCATCTATTCTCGATCTAATCATGATTCACGTAGTGTGGGGGTGGTCGATTGCGGAGTCAGCAAAGAACTTGACGTTAGCGATCATTTCATGGTCTGGGCGATTCTGAGAATAACTCGAGAATACCTAGTTACAATGCCCGCATTACTCTCTCTCGCAACATCCACTCCATTCAGCAGCCTCCGACATTTCCTCTGAGTTGCTTGAAATTGATTGGTCGCCTGTGTTCGGTGCGGCGCACGTCGATGAGATGGTCGAGTATTTCACATCCTCTATAATGTCCGTGTTTGATCGTCTCGCACCGTTGACTCTTAAGAAGGCATCGCGGCCGCCGGCTCCGTGGCTCAACACCGCCGTTAGAAAACTAATATCTTTGAAGCGTCGTGCTCTTCTTCGATTAAGCACACTCGGTCTGACCCCGATTGGCGTCGTTACAAACAACTCCGCAACGAGGTGACTGTGCCATACGCCGTGAAAAAAAGGCTTATCTCTCAAACTCTCTCTCATCAAACTCTCCTCGCCAATTCTGGAGAAATCTCTCGGTACTCGGAGGGACAAGCATCTCCCTCGCACTCCTTACCCTCCCATCTCCTTGATCCTAAACTTATGAACGATTATTTTCTTGATTCTCTTCCCTCCTCTTCCTGCTCTCCTGAAACGTTAAATCATTTGCCTCCTCATCCTTTAATGTCCCTGAATCATTCAGTTTCACTCCAATTACTCCCACCGATCTTTACAATATCCTCAAGCGAATACGTCTTACCTCTGCTGGACCGTATGATCTCTCAGGTCGTATGCTGCTTCTCTGCCTACCTCAGTGTCTTGAACCTCTTCTTCATATCCTAAATTACTCCCTCTCCTCTCATACGTTTCCCTCCTCTTGGAAGCACGTAGTTGTCCTCCCCATCCCCAAAACTCGTGACCCCTCCACTTTCTCCTCTCTTCGTCCTATCTCTCTCCCCCCATTTCTCTCCAAACTCCTCGAGCGCATATGCTTTCAGCAACTATATGCTAGGGATGGGCATCGGCAAAAAAAAGCATCGGCTTTCGATTAATCGATTATCAAAAATATCGTTTTGTATAATC
The DNA here is from genome assembly GCA_035220575.1 of Temnothorax rugatulus. NCBI lineage: Eukaryota > Metazoa > Arthropoda > Insecta > Hymenoptera > Formicidae > Temnothorax > Temnothorax rugatulus. Next base: position 82,482 of record JASTWL010000713.1, on the reverse strand, counting down.
GATGTATTTTAAAAAAGAATCGAAAATAATCGATTAATTTTGTTTTTTTATAAACTATTTCATCAAGTGTTAAGGCCATCGCACACAAAGTTACATAGGCTGCACAAGCATAGCATAAAACCGCTAATCCAATGAGCATCTTATGTAAATCAATATGGCGATTTTATGCTGGATGCTCATTGGTTTAGCGGTCTTATGCTACGCTTATGTTAAGCTATGCATTTTGTGTACGATGGCCTTAAGGCCATTGCACACAAAATTGCATAACATAGCATAAGCATAGCATAAGACTGCTAAACCAATGAGCATCCAGCATAAAGTTGCCATATTGATTTACATAAGATGCTCATTGGTCCAGCGGTCTTAAGGTGGAAGCACATAAAATTGCAGGAGCCATGAGCAAAATGCAGAAGCCATATGCGCATGCGCTATGATATCTGCATTCTGCCCATGGCTTCTGAATTTTCAATCTAGATAAAAATACATAAGCATAGTTTATGTAGATTGGAAATTTAGAAGCCATATGGCTTCTGCACACAGGACGCGGAAACGCTTGCCGCGCGGCAAGAAGCGACACGATAGCCAATCAACGAGTTGCTTTTCCGTAAGAACCAAAAGTTTATTGGCTACCGCGTCGCTATTTGCCGCGCGGCAAGCGTTTCCGCGTCCTGTGTGCAAAAGCCATAAGGCCGTAAGAAAATGAACCAATCACACTCGATTATTCAAGCGCGAGAAGAATAATCGACTGTGATTGGTCTATTTTCTTACGGCCTTACGATTATGACTAAACTTTGTTACGTGCAATGGCTTTTATGAATAATAATATAATAAATTATTTAATGAACTAACATCTTTTACATTAAATCTTTTACATTAAATAATATTACCTATCTGTACACAAATAGCTTCGGCACATATAGGAAACGCTTGGGCGCGGCAAGATATATCAAATTTCCCCAGAAGAAAAGTTAGTTATTTTTTAGAAAAGGAATATCTTTTATATAGAGATATAATATGTACGTATATTAAAAGTATACTAAAAATATAAATATTTTATATACAAAGGGGTAATTCAAGCATTATCGAAAATTAATAATAAGAGAGTATTACATATATATAATTAGTAATACAATTTATTTCCTTATATATAAAACATAGAAGATAAGACAAAATATACATTACAGTATTGCACTGCGTAGAACATAGAAAATAAGGAAAAATTAATTCCAATATTGCACTGCAATAAACATAGAAAATAAATAGCGTAGTAAATTCCAATATTGCACTGCAAAGAATCTAGAAAAAATAAAGCAAAATAAATTACAATATTACATTGCAAAGTACTTAGAAAATATGTATAAGGCAAAATAAACTACAATATTGCATTGCAAAAAACTTAGAAAATATAAGGCAAAATAAATTACAATAAAGAAATAGACTACCCATATTTGGAGACACAAGTGAACGCAAAAAACAAAATATTAACTTTTATTTACGTAAGCTTCCAATATTCGCAATCTAAAGATTGAAGAAAAAGTAAAATATTTAGTCTAGTTGGGCTTAGCCGATTTCTTATATCAGTCTTAATAAGACCAGCTTTAGAGAACATGCGCTCGGAAGGAACTGACGTTGCAACCACTGCCAAATATTGTTTTGCTATTTTAAACAGTGTAGGATACGCATTTTTAAGATTTGCCAATGCTTTAATGGATCGTCATGTCTTGAAATTACAGACTGATTTAAGTATTGTCGTAATTCAACATTTATTCCACCAGGCTTGTCACGAGGTGTATTAGATGATGCTACTAAATTATCGTGCAAATTCCATATGTTTTCTTTATTTTCAACATCAAATGATGTTGTTGACGTATTATTAACAGGATTTGTATTATCATCTGCAATTCTTTGCATTAAAGTGTTAATGTAACTAATTGCTGACGAGACATGCATGGGTCGTTGAAAATGTATTTTTTTAAATCTTGGATCTAATATTGTAGAAACCGCTAATATTTGGCGGCGTTCAATATCGCAAAATCTTCGTTCAATTTCGAGCAAAATGTTCTGTTTTAAGCTTACACCGTTATTAGTTATAGGAATGTAATCGTTAATTGTTTTCGTCATACACCGTATTATAGGGATCATAATACTACATGTCGGATATAAGTCACCACCTATTTCTTTTGTTACTAATTCAACTGGCTGCAAGATTTTTACAATATCTTGCAATATATCAAATTCCTCGTGAGTTATCATTTCAGGAGATGTGGGACATTTTAATATTACTGGATAAATATACACTCTTAATTGTAAAAACCGTTCTATCATGTAGAATGTTGAGTTCCAACGAGTTGGAATATCTTGCTTAAACTTTAAAATCGTACCGTCTGTTTTTCCGTCACGCTTTTGTAAACGTACTAATTCATCGGTGGCTACTACACTTCTTCTAACTAAAGTAACAATACTTTTTACTTTCTTTATAATATCTTCGATAGGATATGACATTTTTAGACTATCAGGAACTACATGTGCTAGAATATGTGCCATGCACGGAATATGTTTTCTAGCACCAAAGATGTCGGTTATCGCGTTAACCATGTTGGAAGCACTATCAGTAACAACGGCTGTGATATCAGATTGATTAATTTTAAAATTTTGAAGCACAGAAAGTAATTCATCTTTAATATATTCCGAAGTATGATTTTGTTCTAGAGAGATTACTCCTATGATACCTTTCGTGAGTGTTACTTCTGTTTTTAAATAATGTATCGTTACACCCAAGTAACTCTTATTAGAAATGTCCGTCCAAATATCGCATGTCAATGTAAATGAAGAAGCTTGCTGTATGTTGTAAATAAACTTCTGTTTTAAGACTTCATACTTGGCATCCAGTAATCTTGTGATGGTTTTCCTGCTCGGTATATTATATAAAGGAGCGACTATCTTCATAAAATGTTTAAATCCTTCGTTTTCCACCGTTAATAGAGGAAGATTGTCTTTGGCAATGAAATATGCAATTGCGTTAGTTATGTTGCACGCTATCGTACCTCCATCTATAAAAATAGAACGCAGAATAGTTATTAGAAAGGAATCATTGAATTGACACAATTGTATTATTCTATAATTTAATTGTGGAAATAATTTATCTCTAGGAAAGGAATAAAGAATAATAGGAATCTACATAAATTAAGATATGAAGAAAATGAAAATCTTAGAAGAATGGAGGAAAAGATAATGGAGAAGATAAATTAATTAATTAATAATTTACCTTTAAAAGAATTAACGCGTTCGAAAACATCTTTAATTCGTGCAGGATACTTCTCTTGGCATACCCTCTCTCTCTACAAAGAGAATTAAATTTTAAAACAAAATAAGAAGTATATGTAAACTACATGTTACATATTTAAAAATTATAATATGTTACCTTGCGTTTAATCGTGCTAGAAGAAATAGATGAGACAGATGAGGCAGATGATAAACTAGGGCCAATGTTTCCATCTTCATCTTCTTCATAAATTATTTCATTTTTTCTCATATCCTTTGCTTTATCGCTTATCGTTTTACTCGTCTGCTTGATTTTGGGATCATCGATTTCGTCGTCATTTGTTTCATGATCTTGGGATAAATCATCAGATTGTAAGTGAAATGTATGTTTTCTTCGTAAGTGTTGCATTAAATTGGTTGTATTGCCACCATGCTTCAAGGTTTTAGTACATAAATTACAAGCAGCAGTCCTCATATCTCTATTTTTTGTAAAATATTTCCATACAATGCTTTTATCCTTTCTATTCACATCCATTTCGTCTTCTAAAAAATATATATAACATACTATATAAATAATAAATTTAAGATTTAAAATATTTTATTAAATGTATAAATTAAATTAAATGCTATAGCATAATATCCCAGTGAAAACAACCTAGTCAAATCACCTTTTATTCTGTCAATAAGTGCTTGCGAATCTTGCGATAATGTGTCAGGAAACGTTGGATCCCAAAAACCTTTAAAAAGATTATATATAAAGATACTATACATATATTATATAACATAAAAAAGTGATAATATTATACCTTCTGGTGTATTTGGTCGTTCATACTTGTATCGATGTCGCGAGCATTGATTCTTACGTTTTTCTAATTCTTCTTTCGATAATGATAAATTCTTATAATACTAAAAATCAAATATTATGAATTAGTTTTTTATGAGAAAAATATTTAAATTTATTTATTTATACTTATAGTTAAATTTATATTTATTTATATTTATATTTTTTTATTTATATTTATATTTATTTATTTATTTAAATCTCATATAACTACTGTTAATATATTGCATTACTTCTCTACATTCCCAGCAATCCCAGCCTTTTAACTTTGCTCTGTCAGCTTTACGTCGCATGTTAAGCTTCTCTGAACTGTTCTTTCTTTTTGACCCTCTGTAAATGTTTTCATTAGATATATATAAAAATATAAAAGCAACTTACATTATCACAATTATTAAGTGATATTTACACATTAAACTTATCCAACATCTTTTTTTCAGGTGGCTTGTTTTCTGTGTCAACCAAATTAAAATTATCCGTTTCATTTCTATTTGTATGTTTAGGCGAAGGACATGATTCAAAATCTATACGCTTTATAGGAATTTTCCTCTTTCTTTTTAAACACTATTGCACTTTTGACGCAACACTTCTTTGCATAGGACTGACTTCTATCACATCTTCATCGGAAATTTCACTAGTGTTGTTCACTAGTGTTGTACTATTTTCAGTAACAGTTGCATTATCCTTAACTGGATAAAATGCAAGTCGAGATTGTTTCCGTCTCTTCCTTGTAGAGATAAGAGATGGACTTTTTTGTTGATTATTTTCATCAGTATTGAAATTAATAGGAATTATATCTAATGTATCTAATTCCAATGTTGCTTCATCCATTGTTTCCATAGAAGATGTATTAACTGTCATTTGGGATGAAAAATGATTACAAAATCATATATACATATATATATGATAATTAATCGATATAATATTTAACTATATTCGGTATTATTTACACGTAAATAATACCGAATTTTGCTTATATTCCAGGGGATCAATTGTGTATTTCATTGGTTAACGCCAGGTGTAAACCAATGAAATTATAAATATTTTAGTAAATTTGCCTAGTGGCTGTTTTCACTGGGTATATATTCTAGAATTATACTAAACATGTTCAGAATAACCAGAAAAATATTCAAAATTGAGAAAGTTAAGCTGGGTGTACAATACAAAGGTACAGGCAACAGGAATAGGGAATGTATAATAACGTGTCTCGTGAATCATCAGCTCGATCCTAAATGTTTATGACATAGGATCACGTCTGAGAGACGACAGATCTCTCTCGATGACGATCGAAAAGTTTGTTTCATTAAAGAACTCAAATCTCATCTCCATCTTTTTTTTCTTCGAAGATAGACGGATAGAATATGTTATATATACCACCACTTTGTCAAAACTAACTCTAAATTCTTTCCTTGATTGATCTCTTCAATGTGTCTGAAAAGATCACTCATTACCCTATCGAGAATAAAGTTTGTATTATCGCATATCGACTTGAGTGCCGATAATCGTTTCCATCATCACCGATGTAGATGTGATTATTGAACAGCGCGCAATATCTGTTCAGTACCAGCTCTAATCATCGTGAGCTGATTCGTTAAATTATTCGTCACTGAACACTTGGTCAAATTTTGCTCAATCTAGTCTTCCAATTATAACTGCATCGCCGCGGCCGTCCACAAACTACTAATTATTCATCCGTTGCATTATTCAAGCAACTAATTACATCTCGATCGCGGTGGACATAATAATTATGTTATAGTAATCAACTTGAGACTACAGAATCAAAAATATTAAAGCAACTTCAATTAATTCATCTTACAAGAGTTTGTGCAATTATTTAAGAGTATTTTGCTACAAATAAAAAAATGATAAATATCGCTAAAATTTTATTATTTTTATTATTTTTTTCATTAAAGAAGATATTCACATTCTATACATTAAGATCAATGCATTCGATCTGCAGATGGGATTTACTGGAACATCTATGATGTTTAAAATAAACATGCAGCATATATTCTTAATTTAGATATATCTTCATTTTTTTCTGTCATTTCTTTTTATAAATATCTAAATATTTTTTTAGAAAGATATATGTACATTTGAAATTTTTATGACTCAAGTAGAGATTCGTGACGTCACGTCAGCCAGGTAATACCTCCGTATATGTATAAAGCTGATGGCCCAAGGCTGATGTGGTAATCTTATGCGCGTCGCATTGTAATCCACGCGTGTTATTCGCGCTATGAACGGGGCGTACATGTTAAAGATTGGGTATTTACATATCCTTCATCAGCATCAAACATTTATATATAGTCGCCATTGTGAAGTAACCTTTTATATATAATCTTATCAGCATTCTTTAATCTTTTAAAATGTGAAGAATATCTAAAAAAAATAATAGATATAACAATAATGATATTTTACCCACATTATTGAATGTTTAAATAAAAATCCACCAAAAAAACTGGTTACGGAGTTTATGAATAAAATAATGGAGTGTTTGTACTTAAGGCACTCAAGAGAGATGTATATTTAAAAATACGAATGTAACTGTAGTTATATGCTTAATGTAACTGTAGTTATATTTCAAGATATAAAGCAATTCATGCTTCTTGACAGGACACGTGGTAACCGTATAGAATCGCACCTCATTGTCAGGCACGAGAGATGCACTTTAACACCTACTTAAGAAGTGTCATTCACGCTCTTAAATGACCTGTTCGTTCGTCACGGTAATGAAGTATCTCCCGGCGCCGGTGATGAGGAAGATTTTTCGATCACCGCAGATACTCTCAAACATCATTTGCTGCTCCCCATATATAAATGCTACGTACAGCACTGATACACAGCTTCTGATAGGTTGAAAATCTATTGCCTGTGTTATTCCCTGTTCCTGCTGCCTGTACCTTTGTATTATGCATGTAGCTTTACTTATCAAAAGTATATTCTTATATTCTAGAACATTCTGAACATGTCCAGGATAAGCCTCTTGTACTATTTAGATATCTTATTTATCTATATACTTACATGTACACTTAGTGCAGCAACAACAAAATAGTGAGTATTGTGTTGAGCGAAACGAAACGGATGAATCCCGATCTTTCTGGAATGATAATTGAAGATAATTACGGGGTTTACGATCAGATATCTTTTTACATTTATTGGCTATGCACGTACTTACGTATCTGTCTCGGATTGTTATGTTTGCGATAACATATGTAAGATGCAGTCGCACCAAGTCGCACTATAAGATACTGCACTATAAGATACCGCACTATAAGATGCCGCAGCCTATACAGTTTTATTGTGTTGAGCGAAACGAAACGGATGAATCCCGATCTTTCTGGAATGATAATCGAAGATAATTACGGGGTTTACGATCAGATATCTTTTTACATTTATTGGCTATGCACGTACTTACGTATCTGTCTCGGATTGTTATGTTTGCGATAACATATGTAAGATGCAGTCGCACCAAGTCGCACTATAAGATACTGCACTATAAGATACCGCACTATAAGATGCCGCAGCCTATACCGTTTTATTGTGTTGAGCGAAACGACACGGATGAATCCAGATCTTTCTGGAATGATAATCGAAGATAATTACGGGATTTACGATCAGATATCTTTTTACATTTATTGGCCATGCACGTATGTACTTACGTATCTGTCTCGGATTATGTTTGCGATAACATATGTAAGATGCAGCCGCACCAAGCCGCACTATAAGATGCCGCCGCAGCCTATACAGTTTATTTATGCACGCACTTACGCAGTCTATACACTTTCTGTGTTAATTTTTGATACGCCGTAACGTTAACGTGACCCCGATTGTACTTCTCCGGACAAATAGCTGAGATAGCTCTTTTTTTTTTCAAGGAAACAAAACACTGAGAAATGTACGCAGAAATGTAAACAGAATTGAAACGAGCATACCATAAAAAGGGCAAATAAAATTTGAGCAATAAGGACATTGGCTAATCACATTCGAGATTTATCGTACACCGCTCACTGAGTGGCTAAGCAGCGGCGAAATGTGATTGGTTTATACCTTGGATCCAACCAATCACATTCTGTTGCTGCTTAGCGGCTCTGTGAGTGGTCATGCTCCTGGATGGGTGCACTAAATGCACCCATGAACTTTAAGAATTAAAGTAATTATAATAATCACTTCCTTATATAAAATAAATATAAGAGAGATTACTACTTAAAAAAATACTCGACTGTCATTAAAAAATTTGTAAAAAACTGTTGTATTTAAATCTGTGAAGAAAATCGCCTAGTAATATAATCTAGTAATAAATCTAGTAAAAACCACTAAAAACATCGAACATCGAACATCGAAGAAAAAAAATATCGATGTGGAGAATAATCGGTTTCGAAAACATCGGAAAGATAATCGATTTTCGAACAAAATAAGCATCGATGCTGAATTTATCGATCGATGTTTGACCATCCCTACTATATGCATTTGTCAACGAGACAAAGATAATTCCGGAATGCCAGTCCGGTTTTCGTAGCATGCACAGCACCACGACGGAACTTCTCCATCTTTCCGACTCCGTCCTTCGTGGTTTCGACTCTGGTTGCCTCACAGCGTTGATTACTCTTGATTTCACGAAGGCATTCGATACGGTCGACCCTCACCTCCTTCTGGCTAAGCTCGAGTATTACGGCTTTTCTCCCTCTGCCTTGTCCTTTATGAAATCGTTCCTATTAAACCGCTTCCAGCGCGTCCTTTTATATAATCCTCTGCCCATTTTCTCCCCTTCTCGCGCTGTTCTCTCAGACGTACCTCAGGGGTCCGTGCTCGGTCCTCTACTGTTCATCATTTTCATTGCTGATCTGTCCTCCACTCCTTTTTTCGCTGAGCTTCTGAAATATGCAGACGATGTGATTTTGCGCAAGTCATTCCGTCTAACCGACGTCTCTGCTACTGTCTCTGCACTAAACGACGACCTTAAAGCTGTAGCTAAATGGGCATCCTCCAACGCATTGCATCTTAACCCTTCCAAATCCTCATTTCTCATCGCTGGTTCTTCAGTCCTCCTAGCTCAGCTTCAATCCTTCGACCTTTTCTTAAACTCTGTACCTATACCTCTATCGTTTTCAATTAAAATACTCGGTGTTCACACTGACTCTTCTTGGTCGTTTAAACATCACGTGGACGTAAAATGTCGAGCTGCCTTTGCTCGGCTTCGCCTACTTTATCCTTTTCGGCACATCCTCTCCACTTCCCAAAAGCTTCATATATCCCAATCGCTTGTCATCTCACTCTTCGACTACGCCGACGTCGTTTATATTCCATCACTCAACCAGCAACTCCTAAATCGCATCCAATACATTCAAAATTCATGTCTCCGCTTTTCCTATGGTATACGGAAATTTAACCACATATCTCCACTCTATTCCAGCTCCTGTTGGCTGAAAATCCAACAACGCTTTGTGCTTCATCTCTGTTGCCTGGTTTTCCGGCTCCTTCATTCTAATACTCCTCCTTACCTTCGACGTCTCTTACATCTGAACTCCAAGCTCCATGCCGTTAATGCCCCAAATACTCGTTACCCTGATCTTCTTTCCTTTTCATCGCATCACTCCGCCAAGTTTCGCGCTTCGTTCTCCTACTGTGCAGTCAAATATTTCAATGACCTTCCCTCTTCCATAAGATCCTTACATTCCTTGCCTTCCTTTCGTACAGCTACGTCCACTTTTATTCTATCGACTGCACTTCCTGCCAGAAATGCATCTCAACCTGCGCATCGTTAATTGCTTGCGCGATATATCGTGTCTGCTAACGCGTACATGTTCGAGTGCATGCGTACGTATATCCTATGCGTTACTGCATGTTTATTATGTGTAGTTATTATGTATTTATTATATTTTTAGTTCTGCGACAAATGTATTAACGACAGAAACTTACTCCCGTGAGCGAATCCATTGTTTCTGTATCATATATTACATAATGTAGTATTTAGTATTATATTAACCCACACTGTCTCCACTGGTAGGCTTAGAAGCAACAATTTGTTGACGCCTCACCATTTGCGTGTACTCATCATACTCTTTATAACTGTATCCTCCACTAGCAACGCAATAAATTAAATTAAATACTACTACATACGTTATACTATTACATTTTATACATGCAATACATACGTTACAAAGGTATTCCATAATGTCCCCACGGTAACGTATCGGTCGAATCGGGTATAATGTATCTCTTATCGTCGTACGGACTCAGAGCGATTTTTGTTTCGGACACGGTGTACACCTCGTGCTTTTTCGATCGTATACAGGACTGCGGTCGTGTCATTTCGATCTCATCTTTCAGACATCTCGTGTAATCGTCGAACCCCATGTGCGAATTTCATGAAGGCTCAGTGCTGGCTTCGGTACTGGTGCCAGAGTTACCAGTACTGGCTGACGATTCTGGGCCAGTACAAGCTAAGATCGGGGTCATTACTGGGACAATGTCGGAATGATAACACGGGTCCCAGTCTTGGCGCCAACTTTGGCCCGACACAGAGTACTAGTGCGGGGACAACACTGATTGCCATATCATATTACTTCACGTCTCGCTCCAGTGCACTGCCTATAGGGGGTTTTACAATCGGCCCAATACTGCGTCACTACTGGTCGTCGTAGAGTACTGGCGTAGTACTGACAACACTACTGGCGCGGTACTGGCGCAACGTCGGATGATAACTTAGGCCCAATACTGGAAGACAGTACTGCCCCAGTATAGCATTTACTATCGGCTCAGTACTGCGCCAGTACTGGTTGCCAGATTTTGTGTTTATTTATTATCAGTCTTCAAAAATAAAGGTATACCATTAACTAAAATAAGGATACATTAACGTTGACATCAATCCAAAAGTGTACCACACTTCATTATAAAAGTGGACTCCACGATACAACTGATACAAGTTGTGCAGTTCTGTCATTTATATATCGTTCTTATACCATTGTTGGTCATATTTTAAATACGAGAAACGGATCCCATCGGATGCCATCTATCGGATGATCCGACATTTGCATTTGCCATTGGCCCAGTAATGGCCCAGTACTGAGACGACTCTCAGCCGTAGATCAGTACCATTTCCGACCTTATACACGGTCAGTACTGAGACGAGACTCGGCTCGGAACAGAATATGGTTGCATGGGGGTACTGGTCACCGAGACTGGCACAATATTAAATTCGCACATGGGGCATGTTGCTTTCGCGTCGCGGTTGTTACTTCCGGCGCCGCCCGAGCAAAAAGCTTTCTAAGTCCCCTCGCTGCGTGTTGCTTTCGTGCCGCGGTCGTTACCTCCGGCGCCGCTCGAGCAAAAAGTTTTCTAAGTCCCCTCGCGGCGTGTTGCTTTCGCGCCGCGGTTGTTACCTCCGGCGCCGCCCGAGCGAAAATTTTCTAAGTCGACTCAATACATTCCCAATACTGAGCCGACTCTCGGCCGTAGATCATTTCTGGCCTTGTACACGGTCAGTACTGAGACGAGACTCGGCTCGGAACAGAATATGGTTGCATGGGGGTACTGGTCACTGAGACTGGCACAATACTGATCTAGCGGTTTATCCGTACTGGAGCAGTACCATCCATCAAGTCTTGGCAGCCAATATTGTGCCACTTCTGGGCCATGCGGACAACTCTGGCAGAAGTCCGACATTCGCACATGGGACGTTATAGTACGCGCTACGACGTTGCTCTTGACACCTTTCGCTTTTTTACAGTCTTTTTTACCATCCACCCTCAACGCATACACCTTCGTCCTAAGTCCGACGAATTCGGTCATGATCGCGCCGTTATTCTCGTCCTTCATCAAGCCCGGCACCTTCTTGTTCGCGAGCGATATACCGTACGCGTTGTCGATCGCGTAATCGCTCGTGTCGAATCTAGCGATATCGCGTTTCATACACATCCTCGCACTCTACGTGATATATCAGACTGTCCGTATCGGTGTACATAATTTTACACATGTCACCATACAGGGGAGACATGTACTCGTGATGAAATTCGTACAAACAGACTTTCAATACGTCGAGAATGCACATGCCGACGTAAATAGGCTTGTCAAATTTAACCTCGAGTTTTCGCAGTTCAATGGCTATCAGATTTTCCGAAAAAACGCTCCTGCTGTGAAAATTTGGTTTCGAGATCAGTGCCTCCGCGCCGTATCTACCGTTCCACTTTGTTAATAATTTTACATCAACGTGACTTCGAACGTTCTCCATAGTTTTGCCGAAAACCGCGTTATTCATCAATTTATATAAAGTTTTCTCAAAATCGTTCTTGGCCAGTGTTCTAAAATTCGTATTGAGTTCGATGTAATCGCGGAGCCACGTAGATTGAGCGAATTGCAATACGCGATGTATCTTTGTGACGCGAAGGCCGTGGCGCGTGCATTGCTGTAGGTTGCGGTAGTGTATGACGTAACGCTTCTTATCGTACAGCGTGGCGAGAAGTTTCTCCTGCCGTTTGCCAGGCGGTTTATCGCGCGTCGGACAGAACGGTAGGTCAGCGTGCGCGTCGTGTATATTCTGCGGATACTCTAGATCGACCTCGAGAATATAACCCGTGGGCGAATCCGAAGCGATCGCGCTGAACTCAAAATTCGAAGCGTCTTCGGCCAATTGAAAATCTGCGTAGGGCAATGGTTGACACATCGCCCAACCGTACAAGTTGTTTACATCGAAATACATCAGGTACGACGATGGTTTCGATGGATCGTAAGATTGCATGTACTTGTTATTAGCCCACGCGTATCTGCCGGAACATTGACTCAGGCCAAAGCGTATACCGCGTTCGATGAACATAATCATATCAATGTCGGTGAGCAGTTCGCGAGTATGCTTCAACATGGCGTCCCATGTAAAACCTGGCAAAGTATAGTTAAAACATCTTGTCTTCGATACGCGGATCTAGCTCGCGGCGTGGTTGGGTTCGAAGGAGGCGCGGAGGAACAGATGCGAGGGGTGTGTCGGCAAAATGAAGCGTATCGTTTTATGAACAGAAAACAGAACGTTTATTCCACAAGTATCAATGCTCGCGAGGTATAGAGTCGTGAGACGTGCGTGTGTACAGAAAGTAATAAACGCTCGCGAGGTACAACTGTCTCTTCGAGACGCGCAACGTAGTTAATGTTCGCGATGTACAAATGGATATTTGATGCTGGCAGCGTAATAAATGTTCGCGGTGTACGCAATCACAAGTCTCGCGGGATGATTCGCGTGATAACGTATCGGTCCGGGCGGAGCCGATAACTCGGATCGGAGCGCGTGTAAATGGCGCGCGGCGGCGAGGGATCGCGCGAGTGCCGCGGGACAGGCGGGAGGATTACCCAAGCGCGGGCTGCCGAGAAGCGCTCGGGGGAGGCAGAGTTAATGCTCTACTCCCTGTGGCAGGCGTCGCGGGTCAAAGGAAGTATCCGGCGAGAAGCACTCGTTAGAGGCAGAGAAGCACTCTACCTCCGTTCGGATAGTCTCGTGGATGAGGAAGCCGGTCGTTTGCCGAGACACACTCAGTGAAGACAGAGGAACTCTCTACCCTCGAATGACTAGCGGATGTGGGAGCTCAGGATCGGTCGGATCGGTGATCTGGTCGGTCGCAGAATCGTTTTAGCGTTAGCAAACGCTTCTTTATATACCTGCCGCGGCGGCGTTACGGCATGGCGGGGATAACGGCGACGGCAATCGCGAGCGCCGGGATGGTGCGGCGGAGCGGTCGGAGATTACGGCGTCCTGACGCCGTGATTGCGTTCGGCGGTTCTCGGTCGTTTTCGGCACCGCTCGGCGCTCCGAGGCGGTTGCCGCGGTAAGTCCGTTCGCGGACTTCCTAATTTTGTATGTTTTAAAAAGTGGGCACACTGTGCCCGTTCTTCGCCCGGCGGATGGTCGGCCGGGCGGTCGCGGCTGGTTGTTCGGCCGGAACGATGCGTATTGCGGGGCGTATCGTTACATAGTAGTACGCGGGATCAAGTCCGTAACTCGCGATACAATTGTCGCGGAAATTTTCAAAAACGTCGGTCAATAACAAGACATCGGTCTTTAGATACAGATCGCTGTATTCGCCCAAGGTTCGAACGAAGAACCGTCGCCAGACGTTCGCGGCGTGCTCGTAATCGCTCTCGGATACGGTGTCACCGGTCGAAGAACTCGACAAGGAAAACGATTCGCGCGGTGGTAAACACGTGTCCTCCAGCTTGTCCACGCAATCCACGTATTCGTACGGAAAGACACCTTTTCGCGTCAAGAGATCAAAATCCTCGGTCGATAATTGTGAAAATTGAGAACGTACAATTTTTAACTTATCTCTGCATAGAAAGGATGCTAATTTATCGAGGCTGCTACTCAAAAATTTATATGAATCGATAAACCGTAATTTTATGTCGCTTCGCGAATCTAATTTTTCGGCGGTATCTTTAACGTGTTTCGTAAACGATATATATTTTTCTTTCGTGATTGGAAGTAAGTCTACGTATCCTTCGAAAGCGGTGGCTATTTCTTTTATAATAAAATGCGCGTCGTAGCCCGATAAATTGTGAAAAATTATTGGAATGCAATGCGAATCTTTGTAATTTAGATTACAGTTGGAATGCGCGGGGCCTCTATAACGACCGGTCAGATGACAATGATCGCGTATTCGCACGTCGTCTGGCTCGAACGGTTTTTCGCAAATGTGACAGTGCGTCGCGCTGTGAAATTTCTCCCGCTCGTCTCGCGTAAAATCCGTCATGGGTACATTAGCGGACAAGATAGTCTTTACGTCGTGTGCTAAACGTCTTAGTTCCTCGGTGAACCACGCGACGCAATCCTTATCGCGACGAAACCGATACGGATAACGAGTCTTCGTGCGAGCACCGCACGTAGTCCATGCTAAATACCCGATGATGTTGAAACTTGAACGTGGACGTTCTCGGATCCGCATCCGTCTTCTCGAGGGTACATTCCAGGTCGGCGTACACGATGCCGGTAACATATGGGAAGATAGAGAAGTACCTTCTTGTTACATTCGTACAGATGTTGCCCACTTTATTAAAAAATACGCCAATTTTTTTAAAATTACACGTTTACGCGTAAAAACATTTTATCTTGCCAGTATTAGCCAATTAATATTAGCTCGTAATATTGAAGAAGCGGAAAATATATTATTTTCTATTTTAACTATTGCTGTTAATGAAACGGAAGGAAATAATCCCGATGGAACACCCACATGATGCGAAATTCAAAAACAAAAATTAAAATTTTTATTGACGAGTGAAACATTAAGGAATGCAGAAGATTATGCCACAACTAATGATGAGTTTGAAGATGAAAAGTTAGACAATACAAATATGGCAAATCGATGGCAAAAATGGGCAAATAATATTAGTGCTCGGGGGGGGGGGGGGGTGAGGCGCTCCCCGGATTTGCTATTGGTCTGTAAACGGGGTGGTTCGAAGGATCAGAGGGACCGTTCCCTCACGAGATTTTAGGCGAATGAAAACAAAATAAGCGTATAAGCGAGGCGACTCACCGTTTCGTTGCCCAATGCTCTCTCGATTGCACTGGTTGGCGATGTCCTTCCTCTCGGGTGCAGCGGGATAGCAAAGGCGTGCATGGCAGACGATTTGAGCGTGCGATCCAGACGTGCGGAGCGATACAAGCAAGCAAGGGTTAATGCAGGCACACAGGCTCGAAACCTTCGAGCGAGTAATCGCAAACCGATTAACAGAATTTATGGTGCTTACTGAATGAGGTGGGCAAAACCTTCGAGCGAGTAATCGCAAACCGATTGACAGAATTTATGGACAAAAACCCGGACGCCGACCTGTCCAATAACCAATTCGGTTTTGGGAAGGCTCGCTCGACCACCGACGCGCTCTCTTTGGTCAAAGGTATCATTACCGAGGCGCGCGGGAACGGGAAGGTTGCCTTGGCATACTCGGTGGATATCGAGAATGCCTTTAACTCGGTCAAACTACCGGGTATAAGGAGGGCTATGCGCAGCAGGGGTTTCCCGCGGTACTTGATCCGAATTGTGGAGGCCTATCTGTGTGGCAGAAGAGTCAGATTCCGGACGTCGGATGGAAAGCGTCGTGTCAAGATGGTCAACATGGGAGTCCCACAGGGATCTGTGTTGGGCCCACTGTTGTGGAACCTGGCTCTCGACTGTGTGCTGAAGACCCTGCTTCCTGATGGTTGCCAGGTGGTTTGCTACGCGGACGACACTTTGTTAATCGTCATCGGTGACAATTTCGAAACGGTGTGCGCCTTGGCGATTGAATGCCTGGAGCGGATACTCATCCAGATTCGTAATTTGGGCTTAAATGTGTCTTGGGCTAAGTCGGAGGCTATATTTTTTGGCAGTTGCCCAAGGGATGCTTATATTGAAATCGAGGACCACAAAACCTATTTCTCTGCGGCCATGAAGTACCTTGAAGTATATATTGATCGAAGGTGGTCCTTCGCCCATCATTTTTCCAAAGTAGTGAACAAGGTCTCCGGGATCAGCAGGGCTCTCTGTGGGGTCCGTCCCAACCTGCGGGGCCCTATAGAGAGCAAGAGACGACTTTACTTTAGCGTAATAACATATATCATCTTATATGCGGCACCTGTCTGGAGCGAAAAGCTCCTTGCTTCGCATAAACAGCAACGAATTTTATGTAGGGCACTCCGTCTCATAGCAATACGTACGACAATGGCATATAGGACAGTCTCCTACGAGGCTGCCACCTTATTAGCTAGAGTACCCCCGATACATCTGTATGCGGACTATTGTCGTCGTGTGTATGTTAGTTTGCGCGAGATGAGGGAGTCGGGCACTTTTACCTCCGATTCTCCTGCGGAGGTTCGTGCGGAGGAGGGGCTGCACCTTCGGAGGCGATGGGCTGAACACATCCGATCTGGGCAACTCTCAGGGAGAAGGACTCTGGAGGCCATAAGTCCCAACTTTGATGCGTGGATAAATAGATCAGTCGGATTCCTTTCGTTCCGCATGACTCAGTTATTGACGGGCCATGGGTGTTTCGGCGCATACCTATTCCGGATCGGAAAAGAGAAGACGCCCGTCTGTAGACATTGTAACTTAGCTGAGGACACTGCGGAGCACACCCTGGCGGCTTGTGTTTCCTGGGGTTTGGAGAGGGGCGAATTGACTGCGGAGATCGACCAAGACCTCTCCCTGACTGCGGTTGTTGCTGCGATCTGCGACTCACAGACGGCATGGAAGGCCTTCTTCATTTACGCGGAGAAGGTCCTATCGAAGAAGGAAGAGGATAAAAGGCGTAGGCAGCAGGGCCTTCTAAATCAGATGGATGGGGGCGTGATACCCGTGATGCGTCTTCTGCGTTCTCCCTGCGTAGGATTTTTTTTTTTTTTTAGACTTAAGTGCGGACCTTATTGTATGTACTAATTCTTTCGTGGATGGGGGATATTGCCTGGGGAATTGGGGGGACGTGGGCTGCCGGATGATCGGGGCTTGTCCCTGGGCGGTGGTTCCGCCTCCCCCCCCTGTCTAGGCGCTGGTCCGGTCCCTCGGGAGTTTGGACGAGCGATGGGCGCGGCGGCCCGGGGGGATGCCCGTGCGGACTCCTTGAGGGTCCGCTTCTGGTGCCCCTTCCGGCTCGTAAGTATTACTTGGCCCTTTTTCTTGTGCCCGTGGTGTCGCTTTTGGCTTGGCTTCCTTGGGGGCGGTGGGCGCCGGTCGGCGGCGGGCTGTCTTCCCCCTGGGGTCCGGTGCATCGCTGGTGCGATGTTCCCGGATCCCTGGGGGGTTGGTGGTCCGGGGGCGGCCGGCCTTCGCCGTCTCCCTGGTGCCTTGTCGGGCTTCGTCACACGGCATTCCGTTTTCTGCTTTACGGGGCTCCCCGTCGTGGGCTTGTGGGTCTCCCTGGGGCTGGTCGGCCGTGGTTTGCCGCTCGCTGCTCTTTGGGGCTCCACCCCCATTGTTCGCGATGGGAATCGGTAGCCTCCTTGTGGCGGCGGTCCGCGGTTGGCCGTCCCCTGGGGGTCTCCGGGTCGCGCGGCTTATTTTCATTTTTTACTTTTTCGAGCGGGGATCCCCGCGGCGAGTGGGACCCCGTTTCGTTTCACTGTGTGTGCCTTTGCGCTCGTTTTTCTCCGCC
The DNA here is from genome assembly GCA_035220575.1 of Temnothorax rugatulus. Lineage (NCBI taxonomy): Eukaryota > Metazoa > Arthropoda > Insecta > Hymenoptera > Formicidae > Temnothorax > Temnothorax rugatulus. Next base: position 64,283 of record JASTWL010000713.1, on the reverse strand, counting down.
CCCTTACTAGTTATGTACGTTTCCCTGGGATCGGGGTTGGCTTCGCGCCTTGCCCCGTGGGATATGCAGCTTCCCGCCACCGCGTCGAACCGGTCCTGGATCAGCGGAACAGGGATTTTATATTTCGGGATTACTTGCGGAGATGCTGGGGGGTGGGAACGCGCGTCTAGAGGCTTAGGTATATATGATCGTGGATTCGATCATAACTGTATCGAACAGCGCGTGGATTCGCGCCTTTGTTTACGGTGGCGGGTTTTCTACCTCTATACTTGTGGAACCCCCTTCCGGATGGGGGGGTTTCCTGTTGGTCTCGGTTCGTATACGTCCGTGATGGTTGTGTACGTGTAATCGTGGGGGATGTCCGCCCCCCCGGGCGAACCGTCCGCAGCCGATGAAGAGTCCCCTCAATGATATGACTGCCCGCGGTCATATCATGAGGATTCTCTGAAGTGATGGAATGGCGACGAGACACATGTCTCTCGTCACTCGACTAGGATTGTGCTTTTCCTGGGGACTGGGGCATCTTCCTGGATCGAACTCCCGTGTGTCTTGTTAAATTGTTTAGATGTATTCGGGCGCTTCGGCGCACGGACTGTCTCGTCACGTGAAGTAATACCCCTGGTCTCCCGCGTGTCGTGACTGTTGTCCTGCGTGCTGTGTTTCAGGGAGAGTTTTTAGTGGGTGCAAATCCCACATACCCCGGGTGGCCGGTCCCCGGGATGATGCGCGAGGCATTTTCTCTCTTCCTACGGGAAACAAAAAAAAGGCAGGCACACAGGCAACCAAAGCAATAGGCAATGTTCTTCACTCCGACCATTATGTGTTTCTTCAAGTGTGTCCGAAAGGTGAGTGAGTGCTCCGACACTCTCCGGCTCGCGTTCCTGTAAGTACGGCGCGAGCGAGTACCGAATTCCAGTGGTTAGGGATGCCACCCGCGAGCGGGCAGCACGAGTCGGGTGAGTCGCGCGAAAATTGGCAATCCGATTGATCGCGATCCGCCAACGTTTCGCGCGAGTCTACGGACGCGAAATAGCCGTTACCGACGGTAACGGTTTAACGATACGCGAATGATAGGACGACCTACCGGCCAATATGTAATGCGAAGCAACTTATGAACTAACGTATGGCGAGAATCAAATTATTGACTAATGTGCAAGTAACTTATCAACTAACTATATACACGTGAGCTCCGAACAATTAGTAAGCGTGTTCATAAAAATTTGAATAACAACGGCGACAGAGAAAATGCCCATTATCTTCCTCAATTAGAGATAAAGCTATTAACCCTTTGCGGCACAGCGGGATAGAATCTATCCCACCTAGATTACCATCATTTTTCCGTTTTTAAGCCAGTTTTTAATCAATTTTTTCGGGTTTTTTTTGTGATTTCAATATCGTAACATGTCAGAGAATCTAAAATTACACGCAATTGGTGAATATTGTCACCGAATTTGTTGATATCAATAAACAAAGGCTAAAAAATATCACTTTTTAAGCGAAAAATTCATTATTAGGAAAAATATTTACCGAATTCATGTATAATATCGTACATAGAGGTTTTCGGGGTCGCTGATCACGAATATGACCTCAGAATTTCAAAATTCAAAATGGCGGATCCAATATGGCGGACCGAATTCGTAAAAAGTTTCTTGCTCAAGCTGAAAATTGTCACTCGGGGGTTTTCGGAGTCGCTGATCACGAATATGACCTCAGATTTTCAAATTTCAAAATGGCGGATCCAATATGGCGGACCGAATTTGTAAAAAGTTTCTTGCTCAAGCTGAAATTTGTCACTCGGGGGTTTTCGGGGTCGCTGATCACGAATATGACCTCAGATTTTCAAAATTCAAAATGGCGGATCCAATATGGCGGTCCGCCATATTCGTGATCAGCGACTCCGAAAACCCCCGAGTGACAAATTTCAGCTTGAGCAAGAAACTTTTTACGAATTCGGTCCGCCATATTGGATCCGTTATTTTGAATTTTGAAAATCTGAGGTCATATTCGTGATCAGCGACCCCGAAAACCCCCGAGTGACAAATTTCAGCTTGAGCAAGAAACTTTTTACGAATTCGGTCCGCTATATTGGATCCGCCATTTTGAATTTTGAAAATGTGAGGTCATATCCGTGATCAGCGACCCCGAAAACCCCCGAGTAACAAATTTCAGCTGTTTTCCGTGTAAAGAAAAATGTATGCTTCAAAGGGTTAAAGGACATGAAATGGTTTCCTCTTTGGTCAGCTGTGTATCGCGATAAATTCGGATGTGGAAGAGTACCTGCATCCAGTGCAGCTGTTGAAGCTGAATTTGGTATCATAAAAACGCAATTACTTTCAAATATTAAATTACCAATGAGAGCAGATTTATTTATTCTAAGACATGTTGAATATCTCAAAGGACGTCTTAATTTAACAAATAGCGTTATGCCAGAAAAAAATACTGAGCCGCAAGTCGAAATATTAAATACGTCGCAAAACATCGACAATGAGATTATAAATACTAATATTAATATACAATCTAATACAACAATCACATCTGACAATCTACAAATTGAAGAATGTCCTGCTTGCAAGAATAATGATCTTCCCTCTGGTGCTCACAAATGCCACATATGTAAAAAAAATGTTCACGCATTAGATTCCTGTTCAAAAGCTATTGAAGAAGAAGACGAAGGATTTGGACAAAATCGCATTTGTAGATCTTGTCAACGTATGTCACCTCGTATCACAAGTAAGATGTCAAGTCTCAACAATGTAGAGAATTGGTGTGGATTAGCGATACCAAAATCAAAATCGCGATATTTACATAAAAATTTCAAAGAAAATGAGTTTATATTACATGATAAACTTTCGGAAGTTCCCATTTTAAGTAATGGTAATTGTTTAAAACTAAAGGCTATAAATATAAAAGGAATAAAACTGACGCTGGCGAATACTTGCGCTTTTAATAGCGTATTTCAATTATTTTTAGCAGCAGTTTATGATAGCAAAAAATTTGCAAATAAATGCAGTTTAATGGCACAAAAAAATTTATTTTTTAAAATGGTATTAGATCAACAAAAGGAATTTCAAGAAATACATATTATAATCGTGCCAAAATTTTGCAAGAGATTTTTCCGACTGAAGTAAGCTCTCACAATTGTGGCTTTATTAATTGTGAAGTTACTGTTGCATATTTATGCACAAAGTTATTTTTAACAACGCCAAGCCTGGAAGAAACATCTTCGTGCGATGAAAACTGTCCTCCACGAAAGAAATATTTTCCAACATTGTAAATCCAACATGCATTTCTTATAGAAGAACAATTTAGTAAAATGGTTGAAGAGAACATTTTCTTTTGGGCAGCGCAAGTAAATGCTGCAGAACAAATTGTATTGATGTTGAAACAACTGCTTCACCCCAAGCAGGTATAATAAATATTATCTTTTATTTTTTTAAATATATTTCTGTGTAGTCTTGCAATCTTAGGGTGCATTCCGATATTCACTGCCAGTACTGAGAACGTGACGTCATAAACCAGTGCTGGCGATGCGTTTCGTAATTGCTTATATTGCTTTTACCACCTTATAACGGAACGACATCGCAGTACTGCCAAAACATGTACATTCAGCTACGAGTACAAAATACTCGTTTAGCACTCATAAATAATCACATTGCAAATTTTGAAATATCATAATTCATTAATTATTATTTATTACATAATAGTTAATAAAGATTAATTATTACATAATAATTATATTTGGTACATTATATATGAATATTTATATGTATGTGTAGCGTGTGTGTGCGTCGTGCGTGCGTGTGTGTGTGTGTGTGTGTGTGTGTGTGTGTGTGTGTGTGTGTGTGTGTGTGTGATACCAGATTCATGTACATATACATACATATAATATATCAGATATAATTATTACATAATAATTAATCTTTATTATTATGTAATAAATAATAAGTAATCTTCACTGAATTGTGCTATTTCAAAATGTGCTATGTGAGTATTTATAATTCATATATGTATCTATAAATTTTTAATATATATATGATCGTGTATGTATTACATCAGTCATATAGACAAAATTAATATGCTCGGGGGGGTATTTATCGCGCCCCGGATTTGCGATTGGCCTGTACACGGGTGGTTCGAAGGACCAGAGGGGTAATCCCCTCGCGAGTTAATGAAAGCGAATAAAGCAAAATGCTAAGCGACTCACCGTATCGCGGCCCGGCGCCCTCCTGGGATGTTCTCTCGGCCGATCTCGTCTGTCCTCTCGGGTGATCCTCCTTGATAGCACGAGCAAGCGGGAGGAGTGCAGGCAGACAAGTAGCAGGCAGGCAAGCAATAAAGCAGCAAGCAACGTGCAAAAACGGGCAAGCAGGCACACGACGTTCTAGCGACTTCCACGAGTACTCGATGGTAGCTGGTATTCGGAGTTGTCTCGTCGGCGTTTCTTACGGGAGTGCGAGTGCTCCGGCACTCTCTCGGCTCGCGCTCCTGGAAGTACGGCGCGAGCAAGTACTATTGTCCCAATAATTGGGCCTGCCACCCGTGGGCGGGCAGCACGAGTCGGGTGAGTCGCGCGAATATTGACACCTGTCGCGGTCCGCCAACGTTTCGCGCGAGTCCCAAATCACGACTTCGCTGTTACCGACGGTAACTCTAACGATTATGAGCTTAATGACTAACTTACAACGAATATACGCGAATCAATAACCATATCAATAATATACATGTGCGACGACTACTATATTACACTATATACATGTGAGCGCCGAACATAATATATAACGCAAGCGCGCGCACACGCACCCGCACACGCGCACACACACACACACACACACACACACACACACACACACGATTACGTGTATATATTATTTACAAATAATCTTTAAACATCATTAATGATCGATCTCCAAAAATAATCAATCAATTCCGTGAACTTTTCCATTTCCGCAAAAAAAAGAAATCAATGAATTTATATGCTTATTTTTCTCTGTGTCGAACAAGGAAATTCTTTTAAAATAAGATATTTTACTTTCCATACTTTAATTCACTTTCAATGCGGTTTTATTACATTTCTTGTTACAAATTAAACAAAAGCTTTTAATTATTTTAATTCTTCTTTAACTTAAATAAAATATCTCTTAACCAAAAGAAATTATATCACTAAACTATTTTCACATTGCACAGTTAAAGATATTTAAGGAATCCAACAATACAAATAATGAAAAAATTAATACATACAATATCAAATTGCGAAAAAAGGAAATACAAAATATTAATCCAATATCTTAATAATATAAAAAAGAATAATTCAGAGGGATAGATATGTTGAACTAGGTACAGACATGTAATTGGAATGATGATAATCAACAGTATCAGTATAGTTAGAAGAAAAATTAGTAAAAAATGAATTATCGGTCTTCTGATTGTTGTTTAACTGCTCCAGTTGATCGGATGGAATAGGAAAGTCTGTACTGGGATAATTGTATGTAGAAGAATTATTATAAGAATTGGAAGAATAGTTGTATGACTGAAAAGGAAGAGAAGGTACAAATGGTACAGAATTAGAAGCTGGCTGGAGTTGTTGATGAGATGCGACATTGGAATACGAAACATGTTTTGTAGAAGATAACTCATGGAGTGTTGAATCTACTGATGTACTATGAGACTCTTGATTATTCGATTTTGTTCCAGGAGAACTGAAAAATAGAATATAATATATAAATGTATAAAATAATATTATATATATAAATGTATAATGTAAACAAAATATTATAATTTATCAGTCTGTGTCATAAATAATTAATATAAATACGTTATGCAGTATGAGAAAATGTAACACAAAAAACAATACCTCGTTTGTACTACAGGATGCAAAGGTGAAGTATTGCTATCAATTGACAAACTTTTTGCAGGTAATTCATTGAGATACACTGAATATCTTGTAAAGGTTTTCGATGAGCACTATAAAATAAAACATTTATTATAAATATATTATAATTATTATAAATTGGAAATGGATGTTTTTATATTTAGTAACACAAGTCGCCACAAGGGTTTCTATCATTGTTTCTCATTGAATTGTAAAAAAGATAAAATGTTTATGTCGACTTGTGCCACGAAATTGAAAATAGCAAATATAATATTTCATTTCTACATTTTTCATATGATCGAATATTTTTATAACAAAGGATTTTGCTAGTATGATATCGTATACCTCGGTGGTCTCAAAGTTGATTGACATCTTTTATTTGTTTTTTTACTCGTTTGTGTTGCTTCTTGGTCAATGGAAATGTCAGAACATTAAGGCTCTATTTTTTGCTTTTTATGTCTAGATACTTGTTCACATTTTCTATTTATAGTATCTATGAACTGTGACCATGACAGATAACAGCCCACGGAGTTTTGTGTGACAAAATCTATTTCAACAAATATGAAAAGAAAGAAAATGATTAATAATTAATCTGATCTAATTTATCGAAGATTATTATTTTAATTATATTTGCTTTGAAAGTTGAATATATACATCAGTTTCTTGCAATATATTATAGTAAATAATTTTTGATGTGTTACTTAATGATTTAATAAGGCCAAAATAATAAAGAAAAAAATGATTTGTTTTACAAAGTTTATGTCCTAGTTATACATGGTTACAATAAACCTAATTATAACAGGAAACCTGAAGCTGTTATTTTAAAAGTTTAACTGAATAACAAGTTAAAAAAAATTATAGTCTTGAATGTATGTCATTTACTAATACTTGATGAATATATGTTATTTGCTATATAACTGTTTACTAAATTGAAATTTTCAAAAATGATCACGGGTAATCTTCAGTAAATTAGACGAATGAAATATATACCAAGTAGATGTTAAGGATAATGTAACATTTATATATATATATATGTGTGTGTGTGTGTGTGTGTGTGTGTGTGTGTGTGTGTGTGTGTGTGTGTGTGTGTGTATATATTATATAAATATTTTATACACATTTATATAAGCATCTTATATAAACAAATTTTATGTAAATATAAAATTTATATAAATTGACGTTAAAATTTAACATTAAATAAAATTGATTAACATTTTACACTGTTTAAAGAATGTTATGTAATTTTTTTACTTAAAACAATTAATAGTTTGAACGCGATAATCGTTCACAGTCATTGGGGTCATTTTGACCCATATGAACGTTATAATGCTTTATTGAAGTGTGAACGTTAAGGATTAATTATAGAAAATAAAAATAATACTCACGATACAGTGCTTGCAGAATGTGCTTCCGAATAACTTTTTTACCGTGAGAACCACAGGCAGAAGCTTCTGCAAGCTGTGCTCTTCCAAACATTTCAATTAGAGCATGACGAATCATCGTTTTTGGACCAAGTAATGCATCTGCTGTTCTCTTTCTCTTCCCACTGATATTCTGATGTCAAGCAGCTGCAGCTTCTAAAATAATTCTGGACTGTGCAGCCTTAGTTATATGTACGCCAGATCCTTTTTGTAGGGAACTCTTTAAAAAACGGCTATGATAAAGTCAGTTGAAAGTTGAAGCATACCAAGTAAAATATGTAATTTTTAATTTTCGTACCTTAGCATGTTCAGGTGGAATAGGTAGCAAATCTATGTACATCGACTGAGATACATCATAGGAATTGATCTGTACAAAAATCAGGATCTTTGCATATTTACCAATACATACCATGAATATTACAAAGTATTTTCTTTGAATTACTGAATATAATCGCAGCGTAAAAGAATAATTAGCATACCTTTCTTTTAGCACTACCACCTCCAAGATATGTAATTATGTCACGTAGCATATTAATACACAATAGGTTCCCTAAAGCAGAATACAATTGTTGGGGAGTGAAGTAAGGCATTATTAATATATGCATATTTGTTAATAAAATATTAGGGTAAAAATGTACATATATGACAGAAAGCGAAAACAGCATATAGTCGCTTCTAAGAATCGAAACTCTTAAGTATGCTCATATCCGACGTAATTCTCCAAAGACACGTAGCGATCTCCAGAAAAATAGTTTTCCTCATTATGTCTATTACGTTAGCACCGAAATCTCAGGACATATAGCACGAATTGTCGTGGCGTACCTCCGATATTTCTACTTGCATCATCGAAATTTGTCAACGTTTGATCAAGTTTGTTTTATCAACACTTTGCGAATCCAGTAGCGGGATTCTCTAACTCGTTATCGACGAAAATCGCTATCGTTAACTATCGATATCGATGATTATCGCAAAAGCTTATTCTGTAACTAGCAGTTATCGACAACTCTCGATAATGTGAATCGTTAAATTCCGACAAATGTCGAAGTCTTGTCGATGCGTTTGCGATCGATACCGGAGGTCTCGCTAAGCCGTTAACGATAGTCGGTGTGAGTCGATGCCGTCGGTGGTACATTGGTATATGCAACGTGTGCATATATGTGTGTAGTACATGAGACTTGAGTTCGAAGTACTCTTTTCCTCCTGTCTTTTACGGTAAGATGAATAAAACTTAACCTCATCGTTAGATAAGCAATGCAAAATAATACTCAGTACGTGATCGAAATCTTTCTCTTTCTGTTAGAAATTGCACATTATTCTTTTATTTTTACAGCATTTTTATACGATAAAATTATATCTTAACTTATTATTTTAGAATGGCTCTCGACTATCTTGGTTTAGATTTAATGATGATGGAAAACCGTGTTCAACGCCTTGAACGAAGGGCGCAACGACAATTGTTGCGAATGACAGAGGATCCGTTCGATTTGACGAACAATGAATTTAAAGAACTGTATCGCCTAACACCGGATGTAATGTTTGATCTCGCTGATGTATTAGAACCTCGATTGCAGCGGACAAGGATTACCGGATTGTCTGTAGAGAAGCAGGTAATACAAATTGTTGCAACCATATATTTTCCTTCCATTACAACGATTATATTAATTTTTTTATTTCAGTTTGTTGTATTTATATGTTACAGATATTGTCGGCAGTGAGATTTTACGCAACTGGCTGTTTTCAACGCCCTGTGGGTGAGCAGTGGGGCATTTCTATGAGCCAGACATCGATCAGCAGATCTGTCCACAAAGTTACTGATGCGATCAATGACTTAATGTTTAGACAATGGATACAATTCCCCATCACTCCAGAAGATAGGCAACTAGCGAGAATGCAATTTCAAAATGCACGTCAGCCATTTGAAGGGGCTATCGGAGCGATTGACTGCACTCACGTTGCGATCCTTGCCCCCAAAGAGCATGAAGAAGCCTATATAAATCATCACGGCTATCATTCAGTGAATGTGCAAATGGTAAATATACTAAATATTTAAATCATTAATTCGTACAACGTGCTTTGTGTATTAATAACTAGTATAGCAGTCAATGTTTGATCCCTTAGATATGTGATCCAAATTTAAAAATATTAAATGTCAATGCAAGATACCCCGGAGCACGGCACGATGCATATATATGGAGTGCTTGTGCTGCGCGACGAGTTATGGAACGCGCATACAATCGTGGTGAACGTCGAACATATCTCATTGGTAATTATTATCTTAATTTTCTGCTAGAAATTATTACTATATGGAACGCTGTGTGTGTCATTGTCGATTTTTTACATTATAAATTATGTATTTTAAATTGTTCTAGTTTATGAATTCTTAAATTTCTTTTATTGAATCTAAATTGTATTAAAAACTTTAAATGGAGTTGAAATAAGTATAGCATATTTGTTTACATAGGTGATTCAGGTTATCCACTGGAACCGTGGCTTTTAACTCCTTTACCCCGAGAGCGAGAAGGAACTCCACGTTTCGCGTATAACGAAGCATTATGCAGCGCAAGAAATTGTGTCGAACGTCTCTTTGGTGTATTGAAAGCTACCTGGAGATGTCTTTCTTGACACAGGGTCTTGCAGTACGAGCCTGGCTTCGCTGGGAGAATTGTCAACGCTTGCGCAGTTCTCCATAATATGCGTAATGCTCACGGCATATTTAATGATGATCTATTCAATGAAATTGAATATGACGAAAATATATATGACAATTATGATAATGCTTGTGATATTAATGTAGATAATAATGCTCGTGGACCTCTTGCTATCGCACGTCGCATCCAAGACCGTTTAATAGCAGAAAGATTTGCCAGATAAACGACAATAATTGTTTATCTGGCAAATCTTTCTGCTAATTGCAAATCTTTGTTTCTCAAAAACTCGTATCCGTTCACTAACATTAAGTGCCATGTCTACACTACGTTGCAAACGCCCCGTCGCCAGTCGCGAAGGGTGGCAGGTGTTACTTTAAAAGTGTTATTTCCGGTTGCGCTTGACAGTTACGGTTGCTAAAACAAAGTTGAACACCTTTTAACTTTTTGGCAATAGTAACTGGCAATCGGCAATCGAAAATAACACTTTTCAACTAGCAGTTGCCACCCTTCGCGACTAGCGACGGGGCGTTTGCGGCGTAGTGTAGAATGGCCTTAACAGTCTGCACAGCAGCAGTATCTGCCAATTTTTGTATTGCATGTGCAATTCTAGTCATAACACAAGCGCATTCATATTATAGATGTGTCTGTACAGTTTATTAGATAAGTTTATTAGATAAGTTTATTAGATAAGTTTAGTAGATAAATTTAGTAGATACAGTAAGATTATTAAATGTAGAGTAAGATTATTAGATAAGACAGTAAGACAATTAAAATGATTATAAAGTGAGATTAGATTACAATGTACTAGCTGGAATGTATAAAGTACAAATTAAAGTAGTATTAATCTATTTTATTATAATGCAGGTAAAATTAATAAATAATTGCCAAACAATTTCACTCATTAGAAAAATATATTTAGCATTAGCATAATGGAGATCGAACAATAATGTCCACATACACGTTTGAATGTGAAAATTGAAATAAATCTTTGGCTTCAAAACAAAATAAAATTGTTAAATATAAGTAACATGGTTTCTTAATTTACGACCATCACATTACGTTATCACATTTGACAAAGAAGTATTCGCAGTAATTTGTTCATTTTTGTACTATTTAAACTCAAACGAAGTAATAGGGCCATTTTTTTCAGCGTCTTCAAACGTTGATAATCAAATATTTAATCATCACACAGTTTAACCGTTAGGATAAGTAAGCAACAAGTTTTCTGTAATTATTGTGAGTTTCTCAAAAACTCGTATTCGTTCACTATTATTAACGGCATGTACGTACAGCAGCAGTAGTCTGAAGACGTTAGAAAAAGTGGTCCATAGTCTATTAAAATGTAACAATAGTTGAACGAAAATATTATTAATTATATCAAATAATTAATCATCACACAGATTGATCGTTAAGATAATTAGGCAACATGTTGTCCATAATTGTTGTGAGTTTCTCAAAAACTCGTATTCGTTCACTATCATTAACAGCCTGTACAGCAGCAGTATCTGCCAATTTTTGTATTGCATGTGCAATTTCAGTAACTGCAAGCGCATTCATTTTAGATGCCTCAGCTTGAACTTTGGCAGCTTCAGCATGCATCTGTAAACATATTCAAATATATTTTACAAATTATGTATGTAATTTGTTTTTAAAAAATTGCACATTCTAGACCAATTAAAAATTTTTTCTTACAAACTCAGCATCGGCCTGCTTCTGAGCAACGGATTGGAAGACTTCTCTCGATGAGGACAATTGTTGAGGTGTAACTCGATTCACTGCAAATTTAAGATGTCATGTATCTAAATGTCATGTATAGCTATCGCTGCCAAAAATTATAATACACAGAAATATAAAAAAAACATTTTAAAAATAATTTTTAAAACTGTAATGTGCAGAGTAAGAATTAAGCTTTACATCTTCTTGATGAAGTGGGCGCCTGAATATTTTTTAGTGAACTCGAGTGTTCTGTTGACTTTGATGCTATATTCCTACTTGTTTTAATAGTAGGAGCCTTTGGAATAATAGCAACCTTTCTTGATGCGCAGTTAGTAAGGTTCTGATGAGGATTAGAATCTCCAATTTCATTTCTTGCATTATCAGACACAAAGTCTGTACCTTGTGAACAATCTATTGAATCATCATCGACAACACATACATCCTTGTTATTATCTAAGGAATTAGCTGCAAACAAAAGAATATGTTGCTTTGAATATATTGATGTACAGCTGTTACTGCGAAAAAATATCAAACAGAAGTATAAAAAAACATTTTAAGAAACAATTTTAAAATTTTAATCTACAGAGTAAAAATTAAACTTTACATGTTCTTGAAGAAGTCAGCGCATGAATATTTCTTGAAGTATTATTGGAGTGTTCTGCTAACTTTGGAAGTGGATATGGGGAATTCCTACTTGTTCTATAGGATGGAATAGTAGCAGCTTTTGGAATAGCAACCTTTTTTGATGTGCAGTTCGTAAGGTTCTGAGTAGCACCAGAATCTCCAATTTCATTTCTTGCATTATCAAATACAAAGTCTGTATCTTGTAAAAAATCGTCATCAACAGTCATTATTACGTCATCGTTGTTATCTAAGGAATTACCTGCAAACAAAAGAATATGTTGCATTTTGAATATGTTGGTTTTAAAAGTTACCTGCGTTTAAAAACATGTTAAAGAAATCAAGCAACTCAAAGAACGGATTTTAAAATTTAACAATAACAAAAAAAAATTACAATATATTTTTATTTACTTATTGTTAGTAATTATTAAGGACCTAACAAAAGAATCTGTACAAACTTGATAGGATATATTAGCACTTTTCAACAACAAAAGTAATTAGGTAATAAATCTCACCATTTGAATATTGCGAGTGTTCAGAAGTTTCTTGTGGCATATTTGTGCAAACACTTAGTACTTGTGGAGTCGCTGATAAAACTGAATTATTTCCATGTTCAAGTTCTTCCAGTAAATTCTATATGCACAGACAAATGAGTACATTTGTAAAAAGCAATTACTGTTTCCATTGAACATAAAATAAGTATGTTGTGATATACATATCATAACTTAAAAGGTTTATGAAAACTACCTCCTCATCAGGGATACTGTCTGCGCAATATTTACTTCCTTCGACATACTCGGCTCCTACTATTCCAATTACACGTAGCTCAAGTTCCGTCAGTTCAGGTTGCGCAATAGCTTTATTGCCCGTTAATCCCTTCGCCTTGCGTAAATCTTTTGCTTTTATAGAAGTACGACTTTTTAAGTCCCTCCAAACCTTAAACGTATAATTATAAATAATATGTTATTACATAAAACCTGTAAAATTTTGTGATTATACTAAATATATGTGAATGCAATTGTTCATACCACTTGCCATTGTTCAACCGTTTTTGTTGCTCCTTGAAAGGAATTTAATTCATTTGCTAATTCTGTCCACTTTTTTTGAGCTTCTTCTTTTCCATGTAGAGCATGAAATTTTCCTTCCGCGAGACCCTTGTGCAAGTAAAAATAATCCACCATTTTCGTCAGTTGCACCTGCGATGCTCTTGAAGTTCTTGTTTTTTTCCTATTTTATATTTATATCTTATATATTTATGTCTTATATATTTTATATTTATATTAATCATAATACATACCTATACGTTTGCGACATTTTCCAAAATGATGATTGCGGTTAGGCGAAGGACAGAAACGTTTTTATCGTACTCGCGTGGACATAAAGTAAAGCAGAGAAAAACATAAAACGCGTAAAAGGCTATTGTACAATAGTATCTTTCGCGAATTATGCTTTTCTCTACCTTATTTTACGTCCACGATTGTGACAAATATATGTACGTTTCCGCCTCGTCGGCAGCCTTATTCGAATAAATAAGATCGTTTCTTTGCTCACGTTCATAAATCCCCTAGAAAATTACTACATTTTAACTGCTTAAAATCTGGCAACGTTGTACAGTTATCGAATTATTTCGATACGTCTGTAACGATATTTGCATCGATTAGAATCGTTAAGGCCATCTTACAGAATCACCTACAATCACGGTCGTCGGTCGCGCAAGCGACAACTGTCGGTAGTTAACGATAGCGATGTTTGTCGCTAAGGAGTTAGAGAATCCCGGTACAGCAAGCTTACTTTGACCTCAGCGGTTTATCCCTGTAATATTAAAGATTCTTAATTAATGAATGAAATAAAACCACCATCAAGCAATGAAGGAATTGGTAAATTATGAAAATACCTCGTTATATTACAACATATAAATTATGACTCGGTGACACACGAAGACTTTCGTGTTTTTCGGCCTCCTTCTCGATCAACAGCTCCGGAGAGCCATCGACTTAAAATGCTCAGCAATTGTTTGTATTCACTGTCGTGTTTACCAAATTTTTCCTGTAATACGCCTGCAAAACACATTTATACATTTCTATGTAATTTGTTATGGTATAACTTTATAAACGTTTCGTCAACAATATATAAACAATACTAACCGTTCAAACACGAATACGTTTGCGTCTTACTGAAATCACGTTTCCCTTTCGCGTGAATTTGTCTCCCACAGGCTGAATATTCCATTTCGACGGTTTTCGACAGTGTTGATGTCATTATCCTTTCCAAACATTTTTTTATGCACGTTTCTCCAAATATCAAAATTTGATTCCACTTAATCTATAAACAAAAATAAGTTATATAGTGTATAAAGTAATCAAGTGTTATTTCAATATTTTTACTCACCAAAACTTTCTTCTTCTCTTGTGATGTACCAATCGCCTCTTCAAATAATAAAAAATCTTCTGTCGTCCGGATAGGGAATACCACTTCCAATTTTGTTTCAATATCGTTGATATTATCATTCGGCATTGCTATCGTATTACTGTTTATTATCGCAAGTTTCAACTCGTTAGTTTTCTTTTCTACATCATACAAAATACTTCTCTTCGTAGAGTTAATAGTTGCTACTACTATCTTGAATTTATCATCGAGATACTCTTTTAAATGTCCTGAAAAATGTTTTTATTTCAAATATTTTATGTTTCTATTATTATTTTGGACTGTGCAATTTCAAAAAGGTATATCTTCCATTTAAAGGATTTATCCTCCAATTTTCATGAAATTTGACAAAAATGTTCACGTACGCGAACATATTCACCAAATTTCATAAAAATTGAAAGATAAATCCTTTAAATCCGGAACATCTTTCATCTTTCTTTTAATCTTACCTGAAATAAACATGTTATCTAAACCAATAAGTGCCGAAATATCTTCTTCAGTACCTATTGATACAAACAAATTACTTATATGCTATGAATTAAATATTAATTACAAGTACAACGTGTAAATATTAATATTAATATATTTATCATCCAATTATCTCAAACGAAAAACATCTTTTTCATGCAACTGGTGATACTTTACAGGAGTGACAAATTGTGATATGTACGTTATTCAAACAAGAAATTGTCTACAGAACATGATAAAGATAAGTCTAAAAATTTACCATTTGTTAATGTCTTTTCTCCACATGACGTCGGCATTGTCTGATCAAGACTGGGTTCACTGTTTACTGTTTCACTTCTGATAGAAGATATTATCATTGGCATGTTATCGAGCTCCTTCTCTAAATCCTTATTACTTAATACAACTAGCGTTGCATTACATGGAATATTCTCACAGTCCGAGCTTCTAACTTCCACGTTTTTATAAGCGCGTTTCAATCTACGCTGGCCTTGTTTAATATTACCTACAATGGAAATTTTTAATTATTATATGAAATGTTTTTCCTGTGGTTCTTGGACACTTTTCACAACATATGTTTACTTACGTGCATGGGCAAGTATTTCGACATCAAAATGTTCCCAGTCTTTGTCTGGTGCGCGCAATGAAGCAACCCATTGCGGTAATTTTGGGTAGTCTTTGTTTGCAGGATAACAGCAACACACACCCTTTTCGTCCGTGAAGATCCAAGAACATGGTATTAAGTCAATTAAATTGTTTTTTTCTTTTTTGGGGAGAAACAGTATAATCGCGTACAAGTACTCCTTTTCACTTACCATCTAATAAAAATATATTAAATTAATACACGCGTGAGTAATATTTAATTTAAAAACATGAGCATCAACGGTACTTACCTCTTGAGAATCATCCATCAGTATATTTTGCAATAAAAATGGATTGTGAAACAGAAAGTTGTGGTAACTGTTAGGAAGAATCGAGACCGCACCGTGATATTGTACAGTCGTTCACTTAAAGGTTGCAACACTTTTTTTTGGATGGGTTTTGGAACGCACGAATATTTAGAGACTGCGAGCCACTGCGTCTAGGGAGCTGCCGTGACCAGCAGTGAGCTGTAGTGAGAGGTTAAGACAGCTGTCAAAAGAGCACATACAGGGTGTGTATACACAGCAAAAGCATCTTACAGCGTAACATCTGATAACAGGTAGGGGAACAAGACATCTTAAATAACGTATACTTTTTACGATATTTTAATTTAAATAAATAAATAAATAAATAAATAAATAAATAAATAATTAAATAAATAAGTAAATCTATTTAAATTAAAAAATAGAGTAATTCCAATAACTTTCAAGTCTTAAATTATTTCTCTTACATATTTCGCGACGTTTGATAAGTCTATCTAGTTAAGATATAATATGAGCTAAACGATTTGTTATATATTTCTATACGTTGTAGAATTTTGCCAAAGGACTGGAATAAGAGAAAATTTTATTTTGCAATAAATATTCTAATATATTTATAATTATAAGTCAGATATGATTTGCTTTACAAAGATGCAGACTGTAGTAACCATCATATATATTCTTGCAGATAATATAAAGAAACGAGGAACTGTTTCCTTGCGCAAACGTATATGGCACACTCTTCTGCGTGTTATTCACAAGTGGATGAGCATGAGTGGATACATCTATTCATGGCTTCCGTGAACCATTTCCAAGGAAAGTCCCACGACCACCTGCAGGTTGAACGATAAATAAATATATCATTCAGAATAAAACACGAAAATTCGTTAGCCTAACTGGCAATAATTTTAATATTAATACAACAACGTTTCGACCTCTACTTTGGGTCCTTATCAAGTTATAAGTTATTTAGCAATGATTGAATTGCGCGTCAGGTTTTGAATCTAATGTTCGCTATGTTATACTTCCTGACCACATAGTTTAACGATGATAATAAGATTCAAAACCTGACGCGCAATTCAATCATTGCTAAATAACTTATAACTTGATAAGGACCCAAAGTAGAGGTCGAAACGTTGTTGTATTAATATTAAAATTATTGCCAGTTAGGCCGATGAATTTTCGTGTTTTATTATTTTATCACTGGCGAAGAATTATTTTATGGATTATTCAGAATGTTTTTTCTAACGAACAATTGTCCAAGGTGAATAGATTCGCAGAAACTTATTTCAATCAAAATCCAAACACTTTGTCAAACATTATAAAGCTGATAGAAAAGCGTACAAATAATCTTAAAGAGGCCGTACTTATTTTTACAAACCGATTTGGGAGAAATGAAAGTGACCAATTGATCTGATCAATCAAAAATATGACCCAAGACATATAATTATCAGCATAATTTTTCAAATAATATTATTTTTATTTATTATTACCGTTTTGTAAATAACATTTTATTCAGTTTTAATTATTTCTAATACGTCTTAATATTTTTCGAGTTCAACGAGTTCTGAGCTGAGCGTTGAATGGCGGCCGAAGAGGACGACCACGACGGCTCCGCGCCGCCACGGAAGCCTCGCAGCAAGGAAGATCCGCGGGAGGCCAAGGCACGGGACCGAGCTCAGATCCCCGAGACTGGCGCGAGAACGCCGATCGGTTCACCTCGCCCAGGCCCGGCACGTGAAATAATGGCGTCGCTTTTTAATATTTAGTATTTTATTAATAGACTGGAAGTTACTGATAAAATTATCTACGACATATTACTGTTGTGTAATTAACAAATAATTTATATAGTATTATAGATTTGATGTTGTTTAATATCCTTCGTAAAATATCTCTAAACAGTAGTTATTACTATCTGTAGAATAAACATTATATTTTCTGTTGAATCTTCAAAATTTAATATTGTTCATAACTTTTTTTTATTATCTTATACATTGCATATATTTTCGTCTATAAGTAAATTAATTTTTCGGAATATGACGTATGATGTATGAATATTTTTTATCACTTTTGTAGATCATTTATTTCAATCGCAATATTGAAAGATGTTATGTATTTCTATCGTTGTTAAAGAACTTGACGAGGTATAATATCCCAGGTAACATTTAATGTCTAAAAGACATCATAAAGGCATCTTTAAGATTTCTGGCATCTTAAAGACATCTTTATGATGTCTTTTTGACATGTGTGTTACCTGGGATATTATATGAACACAGATTCCATGTATCGGATTCTTATTATTTTTCACTGTGTATGCTTTACATTTATTTATTATAGTTAGCTGAAACTATTTTTATATTGTGAGTATAAAAATTAATACATATTCTGTTAACGTTGAAATATCGAAATAATCGGTTTCAAATCAAGCGCAAGAAATATGTTTACTTTTAAATAAGGTTTTATATTATTTTTACGTATTATTATATTATTTTTAAAAGTCTGTGGAAAATTTTTAATTTTTTATGTTATTTCTAAATATTTTTGTAACATTTTGTTTGTATTAATAGGATTTTTTTCTACAGCCAAAAACAAGGTATTTTGCCCCTACAAAACACCCTGTTTTTGGTTGTAGAAAAAAATCATGACGTGTAGGAGCAAAACTGAGGTCACATTCGGTTTCAGCAGGCAAAAATACATTGGAATACCATAGTCTAGTCCATGGCGCAGACAACTTTTCTCTTTTTGTGGGCCTGTAAAGTTGGTGAAATCAACAACTTTGACCCTCCATATCTTGAAAATAAAAAGCCAGCTAAATCTGAAACTTTCTGAGGATTCATGACTCATTATAGACTATCATTTAGTACTTGTAAGTAGAACTCTAAATTCAAGGGTGAAAAAAGAGGCTATTTTTAGCCTGTTTTTGCGGTAACTCTTTCTGCAAAAGAGAATAATAGGACTAGACTATGGTATTCCAATGTATTTTTGCCTGCTGAAACCGAATGTGACCTCAGTTTTGCTCCTACACGTCATGATTTTTTTCTACAACCAAAAACAGGGTGTTTTGTAGGGGCAAAATACCTTGTTTTTGGCTGTAGAAAAAAATCCTATTAATACAAACAAAATGTTACAAAAATATTTAGAAATAACATAAAAAATTAAAAATTTTCCACAGACTTTTAAAAATAATATAATAATACGTAAAAATAATATAAAACCTTATTTAAAAGTAAACATATTTCTTGCGCTTGATTTGAAACCGATTATTTCGATATTTCAACGTTAACAGAATATGTATTAATTTTTATACTCACAATATAAAAATAGTTTCAGCTAACTATAATAAATAAATGTAAAGCATACACAGTGAAAAATAATAAGAATCCGATACATGGAATCTGTGTTCATATAATATCCCAGGTAACACACATGTCAAAAAGACATCATAAAGATGTCTTTAAGATGCCAGAAATCTTAAAGATGCCTTTATGATGTCTTTTAGACATTAAATGTTACCTGGGATATTATACCTCGTCAAGTTCTTTAACAACGATAGAAATACATAACATCTTTCAATATTGCGATTGAAATAAATGATCTACAAAAGTGATAAAAAATATTCATACATCATACGTCATATTCCGAAAAATTAATTTACTTATAGACGAAAATATATGCAATGTATAAGATAATAAAAAAAAGTTATGAACAATATTAAATTTTGAAGATTCAACAGAAAATATAATGTTTATTCTACAGATAGTAATAACTACTGTTTAGAGATATTTTACGAAGGATATTAAACAACATCAAATCTATAATACTATATAAATTATTTGTTAATTACACAACAGTAATATGTCGTAGATAATTTTATCAGTAACTTCCAGTCTATTAATAAAATACTAAATATTAAAAAGCGACGCCATTATTTCACGTGCCGGGCCTGGGCGAGGTGAACCGATCGGCGTTCTCGCGCCAGTCTCGGGGATCTGAGCTCGGTCCCGTGCCTTGGCCTCCCGCGGATCTTCCTTGCTGCGAGGCTTCCGTGGCGGCGCGGAGCCGTCGTGGTCGTCCTCTTCGGCCGCCATTCAACGCTCAGCTCAGAACTCGTTGAACTCGAAAAATATTAAGACGTATTAGAAATAATTAAAACTGAATAAAATGTTATTTACAAAACGGTAATAATAAATAAAAATAATATTATTTGAAAAATTATGCTGATAATTATATGTCTTGGGTCATATTTTTGATTGATCAGATCAATTGGTCACTTTCATTTCTCCCAAATCGGTTTGTAAAAATAAGTACGGCCTCTTTAAGATTATTTGTACGCTTTTCTATCAGCTTTATAATGTTTGACAAAGTGTTTGGATTTTGATTGAAATAAGTTTCTGCGAATCTATTCACCTTGGACAATTGTTCGTTAGAAAAAACATTCTGAATAATCCATAAAATAATTCTTCGCCAGTGATAAAATAATAAAACACGAAAATTCATCGGCCTAACTGGCAATAATTTTAATATTAATACAACAACGTTTCGACCTCTACTTTGGGTCCTTATCAAGTTATAAGTTATTTAGCAATGATTGAATTGCGCGTCAGGTTTTGAATCTAATGTTCGCTATGTTATACTTCCTGACCACATAGTTTAACGATGATAATAAGATTCAAAACCTGACGCGCAATTCAATCATTGCTAAATAACTTATAACTTGATAAGGACCCAAAGTAGAGGTCGAAACGTTGTTGTATTAATATTAAAATTATTGCCAGTTAGGCTAACGAATTTTCGTGTTTTATTCTGAATGATATATTTATTTATCGTTCAACCTGCAGGTGGTCGTGGGACTTTCCTTGGAAATGGTTCACGGAAGCCATGAATAGATGTATCCACTCATGCTCATCCACTTGTGAATAACACGCAGAAGAGTGTGCCATATACGTTTGCGCAAGGAAACAGTTCCTCGTTTCTTTATATTATCTGCAAGAATATATATGATGGTTACTACAGTCTGCATCTTTGTAAAGCAAATCATATCTGACTTATAATTATAAATATATTAGAATATTTATTGCAAAATAAAATTTTCTCTTATTCCAGTCCTTTGGCAAAATTCTACAACGTATAGAAATATATAACAAATCGTTTAGCTCATATTATATCTTAACTAGATAGACTTATCAAACGTCGCGAAATATGTAAGAGAAATAATTTAAGACTTGAAAGTTATTGGAATTACTCTATTTTTTAATTTAAATATTTTAATTTAAATAGATTTATTTATTTATTTAATTATTTATTTATTTATTTATTTATTTATTTATTTATTTATTTATTTAAATTAAAATATCGTAAAAAGTATACGTTATTTAAGATGTCTTGTTCCTACCTGTTATCAGATGTTACGCTGTAAGATGCTTTTGCTGTGTATACACACCCTGTATGTGCTCTTTTGACAGCTGTCTTAACCTCTCACTACAGCTCACTGCTGGTCACGGCAGCTCCCTAGACGCAGTGGCTCGCAGTCTCTAAATATTCGTGCGTTCCAAAACCCATCCAAAAAAAAGTGTTGCAACCTTTAAGTGAACGACAATGTACATTATGCTTACGCGCGCACGTATATATTTAATATTTCAATATACAAGGGTGATTTGCATAAGGTGACCAATTTAATTATTAGCAAAATTTGGGAACATATAAAAAAATAGTTTATACCGAGATGTTTAGTACAAAGGGGGACATGATAGGAAACAATTATTGGATAAACTTCCGAAAAGCCCATACCTCCGATCGGTCTGAAATTTTGTATACTATTATATTTTGATATACAATTAGCTTTCAATGATAAACATATCTAATATAACATATCAAAGTACATGCGTGGGCGGGGGGGGCTTCCCCCCCCCCTCCGCACCCCCCCGGGCACTGGGCGGTGTGGGTTGGGTTGATGGGTGGGCAGGGGGGCTTCGCCCCCCCGTACCCCCCATTGTGTGAGTAAACCTAGGGGTGTGGGCGGGGGGGCTTTGCACCCCCCCATGCACGCACGTAGTTTGGTCGTGGTTGGTTAGGATGACACTCTTTACAAGTTGCAAAACTGTTCAAAGCGTGGTTAGAATGACACTCTTTACGAGTTACAAAACTGTTTAAAGCGCGCCATCTTACCTATGTAGTTTGGTCATGGTTGGTTAGATAAATAAAAAATATGCAAAAAATTTTTTTTTAATTTTTACCTAGAAAATGACCTTTGCGCCAATTTTCATTGACATATTCATAATTAGTATATCAAAATATAATAGTATACAAAATTTCAGACCGATCGGAGGTATATTCGGGCTTTTCGGAAGTACAGCCCAATTATTTTATGAGTGCAGACGTTAAGGACATTTCAAATTCAACTTCATTTTTTTAATGGAAGTATATGATTATTTTCATCGATCGTGCCGGGACCCTGCAGCGCACGCACGAGCTCCGTGACTTGGAGGTGGTTTCGGACTTCGTATACTTGGGCTCTATGATCAGTAACAATGGAAGCTGCGACGGGGAAGTAAGCCGCCGCAGCCACATGGCAAAAGAGGCTATGAGGCGGCTCGGCAAAATCTGGAGAAATCGTGGCATGAGCAGGAAGACCAAAGTCCGACTAGTCCAGTCCTTGGTTTTCTCAATATTCCTATATGCCGCTGAAACATAGACACTGAAAGCAAGATTGAGGAACAGAATAGATGCACTCGAAATGTGGTGCTGGCGGAAAATGCTGGGTGTGCCTTGGACGGCCCGTCGCACAAACGCGTCAATTCTGCAAGAGCTTGGAATTCAAACTCGCCTGTCCACGATCTGCCTAAGGCGTATTCTGAGGTTCTTCGGACACATCTCCAGACGCGAACCGGACAGCTTGGAGAGACTTATGATCGTTGGTCAGGTCGAGGGAAGAAGAGGCAGAGGCCAATCCCCGACAAGATGGGGCGATGCCGTCAGAGAAACCACGCAGGGACCCATCCACGAGACGATGCGCCGAGCTGAGGACAGGGAATCGTGGCGACAAATGGTCCACGATTCATGTGGTCACGATCCTCAGTAATGAGGGACCGACTATGATGATGATGATGATTATTATTTTAACATAAATCGATTCCCTTTGTCATTTTGCGTATAAAAATATTGGGATAAAATTGTAAAAAAAAATTATTACTTTTTGAGATATTTTACATCATATTCTGACACTTTTCAGTGTAAGACATGGAATCCAGTAAACTGTTTTCATTTCTTATTTTTGACAACATTGCCTTGATATTTTTAGTAGTACAATAAACAAAGAAATGAACGGTGATACTAATCTTTGGATACTGCTGTACCAATAAATCCACAATATATAACGTAATTTTGTTTAAGATTTCTCCGTTTTTTTTTTTTTACAAAAATTGATTTTATACGTCATTCTACGTACAAAAATATTAAAGTAACGTTGTCGAAAAATTTTAGAAGTTCTCGAGATATTCCATACCTTATGCTGAAAAGTGTCACAATGTAATATAAAATGTCTCTAAACGTATATTAATGTTTCGATTTCATTTGAGTACTTTTAAATACAGAATGACTAGAAAATTCTATTTATGTTACATGAATCATATTACTCCATTTAAAAAAATAAAATTTTCCAGGAAATGTCCTCAACGTCTCCATCCATAATCATTTCTACTATAGCCCAGTTTCACAAACGTCGATTAAACTTTAACCTACGGTTGACTCACTCTTCGTCTCTTTCTGGGGGGACAAATAGAAAGAGACGAAGACGGAAGAGTGAGTTAACCGAAGGTTAAAATTTGGTCGACGTTTGTAAAACTGGGCTTATATGTGTAATGTACTCCTTTGTAAAAAACTAAAAAATGTACTACTTTATATATGTCGGTATAAACTATTTTTTTATGTCTTCAAATTTAGCATCATTAAATCGGTCACCTTAGACATTCTATATTATAATAGGAGAAAACATCCAGTATTCAGCATCATTACCAGCATTCGGCACTTTTGCAGATTTGATAAAGTATTAAGTTATATGATTATTTAGATGGATCATTATTTGTCGATTCTGCTCTTATGGATATTTAGGATCTATTTTGGCTTATGTAAATTCCTCTGCAATCCTTAATGATATAGAAATAAACTTTAGTTTAATACGGCACTAGCAATCTCATGCCACATTAAATTGAAGTTTATTTCTATATCACGATCGATCACAAAAAGAATTTACATGAGCTAAAATTGATTCTAAAAGTTTAAAAGTATCGAATACTGGTACTGATGCCGACTGTTGGGTACTTCCCCCCCCCCCCCCCAAACACACACACACGCGCGCGCGCGCGCGCCACGCACACGCACCGCTCACGCACGCGCGCGCGCACACACACACACACACACACACACACACACACACACTTCTTCTTCTTCTTATTGTTAGTCGTACACTCTTGACAGAGTGGTCGTGGTTATGAACTTTTTTACATTGATTCCGCCGAAGTTCTTGCAATTTGCCTCCATCTGTTTCTATTTGTGGCACTGCGGGAACATTCTGTGATAGAGCATTTTGTTGCCGATTTTATGAGATTAGTCCACACACACACACGCTCAAATAAACAAATGCAATATTATAAAAATAAATGTAAGAGGAATTAATTAATAATTAATAAAAAAATACATTGTTCCTATAACTTCTTTCTATATAAATATCTTGTTTCTCGTTTAATTTATTTCTAACAAAATTAATGTACATCATCTTTTAAATACAATTTAATTTTTAATTTATACTGTACATTAAAGTTCGACTTCTCTAAATATTATAAGTCTTTATTTCAATTTTGCTCACAGAGTACTGACATAAGAAAAATTGAGATAAAGACTTAAAACTTTTAGAAAAGTCAAACTTAACTCTCAGTATGAATTAAAAATTAAATTGTATTTAAAAATTAAACTACATTGATTTTGTTTGAAATAAATTTATATAATCAATCACGGTTACCTATTTGCAAACGAGACGTATACCGCAACTATGCCTTGCAGCCTTGGGAATCTATCTGCGATTGTCCGTTCTCCTGTGCGATCTCTACTGTCGCATCTTGCCATGCATGATTCTTGCTAGATCTTGAAAGTCACGAGCGCAAGCTGAGAGCAAATCATCATTTATGAATAAATAGATCTGTTTTTTATAGATAAATTCAGCTGCTGTCTACTTGATGCTACAAATGCTTCTAAGCATTCCTCTTCTCCTTTCTTTCAATAAAAAAAGAAGAAGAAGAATGCTTAAAAGCATTTACAACATAAAGTGGACCACAATGAAAATTATTTCTAAATAATAATATACAGGGTATGTTTTATTTCATGTACTTGTAAGCGATTTTCATAGACGTTGGTAGCGGGCGACGCGCGGACCGTTGACGCGGTCGTGTTTATTTGCGACAAGCTGTAAGTCACTGTTGACAAGTTCAAAGTCGAACGAACCGAGTTTGTAGATAGATGTAAGGACGCTGATCGCCGAGAGGGGCAGAGTCCTCTCAGCCAGCCGAATAGAAGGACGTCCGTGAAAGATACTGAGTTGAGGAGTCCACCCGTGAGACATAGCGGTATTCCCGCGTTGTAATAATCTTCGACTGAATAAAGTACTCGATACGAACATTATCATTCTTGTGGCCATTCCCTACATACTACCTTTTTATTTTAATATGCTTACGTTTTCCAGTTAGCGACACAATTATTATACAGTTTTTATTCCTCATTAGATACTAAACAAAGACAGAATGATACTTGTGCCGATTTATGTCGCTAACTGGAAAACGCTATCACATTAAAGTAAAAAGGTGAGTAGGTGTTATTTTGACAGTTCTGTATCGGGAGCTTGGAGGGGGGAGCGGAGCGGGGGAGGACTCGAGGGCGAGGGGGTCCTAGGAAGGGGGGATTAGGGTTTCGGCGAGCGCGTCGGGACATGTTCTATAAACAAATGTCACCTCGCGTCGATGTTCGGTCGATAGTATTTATAAACATATCACTTCACACTTCAGATGCGAGCGAGCGCCTATGACAGGCGGCTATAATTTATGACCTGCGAGTGGCGTGACGCCGCGGTCCTTTTCATTTTCCTTTGTAGGAAGAGTTATCAAGCGCGAAGGAGGGGGGGGGGGGCATTAGGGTATCGACGAACGTCGATGACAGAATTTTATAAACGAATATCATCTCGCACTGCAGATGCGAGCATCGATGGTCGACGTAGGTACTTGATCAAAAATTTTAGGCGATTCAACTGTCGCGGTCTCTTCTCTTTATTTTTCTTTCTAGAAAGAGCCGCTTATCGGGGTCTCGCGAGGCCATTCGGTTATGGCGTCGCGTGTTACAAAGGCGAGCGCCGATGACAAGCTGCTAGATTTTATAAACACCAGACAGCACAAGCGCAGCAACGCGACTCAATTTCTATGGATATCGACGAACGTCGATGACAGAATTTATAAACGAATATTATCTCGCACTGCAGATGCGAGCATCGATGGTCGACGTAGGTACTTGATCAAAAATTTTAGGCGATTCAACCGTCGCGGTCTCTCCTCTTTATTTTTCTTTCGAGGAAGAGCCACTTATCGGGGTTTCGTGGCGCCGCGTGTTACAAAGGCGAGCGCCGATGACAGGCTGCTAGATTTTATAAACACTAGACATCATAAGCGCAGCAACGCGACTCAATTTCTATGGGAGATATTGTTTCTCTGCAGTGCATGCACACCATGCACTAAAACAGAAGAAACGATACGCGATGCTCTAGTTGGAACGAGAGGAAAAGGCGATAGAAAAAGTATATAAGGAAGAATGAAGCGAGTCAAAATCACAGTCTGTGATTTGAAAGTCTACGCGTCGGTATATCGATTGAATGAAAAAAGTATAGCGGTTATTTTTGCATTTTTGTGCCAAGTATTCAATACAGTGTAATAGTTTTTACG
Organism: Temnothorax rugatulus; assembly: GCA_035220575.1. Lineage (NCBI taxonomy): Eukaryota > Metazoa > Arthropoda > Insecta > Hymenoptera > Formicidae > Temnothorax > Temnothorax rugatulus. Next base: position 37,244 of record JASTWL010000713.1, on the reverse strand, counting down.
ATAAAGGAGATGACAATAATTTCAATATGGATGTAGACGAGGATCACGCGTTAACGGACGACAGTGATTACTTCAGCGATGAAGACAACGATCATAAAGAAGTCGTCGATAAAATAGTGACGCGTTCGGAAATCATGGCACTGAACTTACGTACGAAACAGTGCGTGATATATTTTTATTACTCAACGGGTGGTGCACTTGCACTGTGTGCTTCGTGCATGATTGATCTATCGAACCTTGATATCGGGCACATGTACGCTGTCCGAAAACACTTCGTTGACTTACGCGTTACGGAGCATTTCCGCGCCTGCTCAAACTGTCGTGATGTATTGTACATGATATTTCCATGTAATATATGCCCGATTTGCACACAATAAAAAAAAAACATTATCGCGCTCTTAAAAGAACATACTCGGGGCTGAAGTTTTTTTGTGTCAAGTGGATGGTATAGTAGTAGTAGTAGTAGTAGTAGTAGTAGTAGTAGTAGTAGTAAGCGGGTGGTTCCACTTGGGCCCCCGACGGTACCTAGATCCTACGATCCTTTGTACCTCCCACTCTTTATTTGCTAGGTGTTTTGGGGCCAGCCTTTAGCCTAGTTCAGGTTTATCAGGTCTGTCACCCTAGCACTTTTCCAAATCCCGGTGTCTTTAGGTAAGTACCTACTAAAGTTAGTCCCAGGCTTTTACAGTCCTGGTGTCTTTAGGTACTTTAGTCCCAAGCTTTTGGGGGTCTTAATTAATTGCCTACGATGACACCGTTTCTCCACACGAGCCCCACTCGTGCGGCGGGGCGCAGTCTGGAATATACTGGTGGAAAAATTTCCTGTGATCAGGTGGTCTCGAACCCGGCACCTCGGGGTTATGAGTCTGGCGCTTTACCACTAGACCACACTGCGCCCCAAGTGGATGGTATAAAGAAAACATTTTTTTTTTTTCAAAACAGTGAACAAAAATTGAGGTGAACAATAATTTCGAGGCAATAATGGATGTAGATTCAGCCGACGAGGATCGTCCGATGTCGCCGGACAGCAATTATAACAGCGATGAAGACGACAACCGTAAACAAGTTGTCAAGAAAATAGTGTCGCGTCCCGAATTTTTAGCGTTAGATGGACGTACGAAGTGTTGCGCCATTTATTTTTATATATACGGTTCATATAACCTGTGTGCTTCGTGTATGATCGCTTCACCAGACACTGGTGAGCACATATGTACTTTTCGAAAACATGTATCCGAGCCGTACGACGTAATAAGAGGTCGATTTTGCACAAATTGTAATACTCCATTGTATCAAATATTGCCGTGCAACATGTGTCCGATTTGTATGAAGTGATTACAAAAAACATTATCGCGAGTGGGACATTATATATTACGTGCGCAACATGGTATGGATAATTGAAGAAGAGAACTATATAGAGTTGCCAGACTCTGAGGATATAAAGAATGAGTATATAATGAAAGATGTCGCCGATGGTTTACGTGAAGAAGATCAAGGAGTGAAATTGACGGATGTGCGACGAATATCACCGGTGCAGTTTCTTCGCGATCGCGAACTCAGTATACGCGGAACCGGTCACCGCATCGTTAGACAAGGAGTCGCTATCGATACTAATTCTCCATATAACTGGAATTCTAACGTGAGACGGAAAGTGTATCGACAACTGCGGGACGAGTGCGTTAGCGAGCAAGAATCAAAGAACGCAGCTCTCTGTGCTACTAACTTTGCGCCACATTATATTCAGCCTATTGTTGACTATTGGGCGAGTGAAATTTATGAAAAGCTTAAGTATGAGTGTGAAGCAATATACATTAAGATTCATACAGGTATTAGGAAATACGTTGAATTGGTGGTGATGAACAATTCGGTACGTCTGTATATGTAGCCTGACCGTATCAATGATCCTAATCATATATTGATGCTTGAAAGAACTTATGAACGTGACCATGATGATTTTAATAATTGGGACTGTAATGTCCCTTTCTTCAGTCCTCGTGATTTTATGCTTACGCACTATGGCATTCAATGTTGCAAACGATATTGTCCAGCGTGTGATCGAGTCGCGTGCAAGTGCTCCATCGAAGAATGTGACGTGATTTAAAAAATAGTGTGTAAAAAAGACAGTATTAAAAAACATGGAACATCCCGATGAAACGGAACGCGACCTGTTGAAACGATCCAACCAAATCGCTACCTTGAGCGAATATTTTGCATGGGAACAGCGATGCGAGAAGTTTATTGAGCAGCTCGAAGAAGACTGTCGTTCCAAACGTACGCGGCTCTCAGACGGCTCTCAGACTGTCGGAAACAGACAATCTTTAGTGGCAAGAATCGCGCGACTCGAAGGTGCGAAGACTCTGTTACAGAGACGGTTCGTACATATCGGTGGTGAGTACGCGGCGGGTAGTAGTAGTGCCGATAACGCGGAAAGACTCGTGTGGCGAGAGATTGATACCGCGTTCGAAAGCCGTGTGTTGACCAGTGCAGTGATAAATACCAATTACATCGAACCGCGACAATTTCTCGAAGATGCTAGAGACATCGTGCTCGATCGTGTGCGGAACGTCATGCAAAGACACGCAAGTGTAAAGATAAACACTGTGTTCAACGGTGAGTTTGTGACGGGTGACAAACGTTCGAACAAAAGTATCAACACGAGAAACTGCGAACTCTTTCGTTCGTCCGATCGGTCCGATCTGCGCGAGTGGTATGAACGACACGTTATCGAGCCTACTTTATCGTCCCTCGAAGAGTTTCAGGAACGCGACAGCGGGTGGGCGTTGTCGCGTATACTCAATTTGACAGTGAACGTGAACAAGTACAATCCTTTGCGCGCGGGATGTTACATCAATTTACCGCGAGAAATTAAATTAAAAAAAGCTGTGATCAACGTGCAATCTATGGACAATGCGTGCTTCGCGTGGTCAGTGGTCGCCGCGCTGTATCCTGTCAAGGTCAATAATAATAATCGGGAATCCTCGTACCCTTATTACACAACAGTACTGAATTTAAAAGGCATTGAGTTTCCAATGACGTTGAGTCAAATTAAACAGTTTGAACGATTCAACGACGTGTCGATCAATGTGTATACCATCGAGGAAGAGAAGACGCCAACTGTGCTCCCGATACGGCTCACCGACCGAAAGAGAGAAAAGCACGTAAATCTGCTGTACGTACAGGACCCGCGAAACGACAACGTGGGACATTTCGCGTGGATAAAAAATCTATCCCGCCTCGTGAGCTCGCGCAATTGAGCAGGCATGACGGTCGGAAATACTTTTGCGATCGGTGAGTACTTATACTCCTTTTAATAAAAATTATAAAAATATTTTATTTTTTATTTAATAATTTACAAAATTGTGTTTTTCTTTTTGCAGATGTTTACATTATTTTAGTTCGAGCGAGAAATTGGAAGCCCACGGTGTAGACTGCCGAGAGATAAACAACTGTGCCATCCGACTACCGAGCGAGGACGACAAGTGGCTGAGTTTCAAGAATCACAGCAGGAAGGAACGACTTCCATATGTCGTGTACGCCGACCTGGAATGTACCCTCGAGAAGACGGATGCGGATCCGACAACGTCCACGTTCAAGTCTCAACATCATCAGGTATTTAGCATAGGATACTACGTGCGGTGCTCGTACGACGACTCGTTATCCGCGTATCGATTTCGTCGCGATAAGGATTGCGTCGCGTGGTTCGCCGAGAAACTAAGACGTTTAGCACACAACGTAAAGACTATCTTGTCCACTAATATACCCATGACAGATTTTACGCGAGACGAGTGGGAGATATTTCGGAGCGCGACGCACTGTCACGTGTGCGAAAATCCGTTCGAGCCAGACGACGTGCGAGTACGCGATCACTGTCACTTGACCGGCCGTTATAGAGGCCCCGCGCATTCCAACTGTAATTTAAATTATAAAGATTCGCATTGCATTCCAGTAGTTTTTCATAATTTATCGGGCTACGACGCGCATTTCATTATCACGGAAATAGCTACAGCGTACGAAGGACGTGTAGACTTACTTCCAATCACGAAGGAAAAATACATTTCGTTTACGAAAAACGTTAAAGAGACCGCAGAAAAATCAGATTCGCGAAGCAACATAAAATTGCGATTTATCGATTCACACAAGTTTCTCACCGCTAGTCTCGACAAATTGGCATCTTATCTCAGCAAGGATAAACTGCAAATATTACAACGCGAATCTTGTGAATTATCCGCAGAAAATTTTGATTTGCTGACGCGAAAAGGCGTATTTCCGTACGAGTACATTGACTGCGTTGAAAAGTTGGAGGACTCGTGTTTACCATCGCGCGACTCGTTTTACAGTTCATTGACAGGTGACACCGTATCCGAGAGCGATTACGAGCACGCCGCGAACGTCTGGCGACGGTTCTCCGTTCGAACCTTGGACGAATACAGCGATTTATATCTCAAAACCGATGTCTTGCTATTGGCCGATATCTTTGAAAATTTTCGCGACAGTTGTATCGCGAGTTATGAACTCGATCCGGCGTATTATTACACTCTACTGGGTTTTACGTGAGACGCTATGTTGAAGCATACGCGTATCAATTTCGAACTGCTCACCGACATTGACATGGTCATGTTTATCGAACGCGGTATACGCGGCGGTTTGAGTCAATGTTCCGGCAGATACGCGCGGGCTAATAACAGGTACATGCAATCTTACGATTCATCGAAACCATCGTCGTACCTGATGTATTTCGATGTGAACAACTTGTACGGCTGGGCGATGTGTCAACCATTGCCCTATGCAGATTTTCGATGGGTCGAAGACGTCTCGAATTTCGAGTTTAGCACGATCGCTTTGGATTCGCCCACGAGTTACATTCTCGAAGTCGATCTAGAGTATCCGCAGAATAAACACGACGCGCACGCCGACCTACCGTTCTGTCCTACGCGTGATAAACCACCCGGCAAACGGCAGGAAAAACTTCTCGCCACGCTGTACGATAAGAAGCGTTATGTCATACACTACCGCAACCTACAGCAATGTACGCACCACGGCCTTCGCGTCACAAAGATACACCGTGTATTACAATTCGCTCAATCTCCATGGCTCCGCGCTTACATCGAACTTAATAAGAACACTGGCCAAAAACGATTTCGAGAAAAATTTGTATAAATTGATGAACAACGCGGTTTTCGGGAAAACAATAGAGAACATTCGAAATCACGTTGATGTAAAATTATTAACAAAGTGGGAGGGTAGATACGGCGCGGAGGCACTGATCTCGAAACCAAATTTTCACAGCAGGAGCGTTTTTTCGGAAAATCTGATAGCCATTGAACTGCGAAAACTCGAGGTTAAATTTGACAAACCTATTTACGTCGGCATGTGCATTCTCGACGTATCGAAAGTCTGTTTGTACGAATTTCATCACAAGTACATGTTACCGTTGTATCGCGACAAGTGTAGAATTATGTATACCGATACGGACAGTCTGATATATCACGTAGAGTGCGAAGATGTGTACAAGAACATGAAATGCGACATCGACAAATTCGACACGAGCGATTACGCGATCGACAACGCGTACGGTGTACCGCTCGCCAATAAAAAAGTGCCGGGCGGCTTGATGAAGGACGAGAACAACGGTGCGATCATGACGGAATTCGTTGGACTCAGAGCGAAGATGTATGCGTTGAGGGTGGATGGTAAAAAAGACTGTAAAAAAGCGAAAGGTGTCAAGAGCAACGTCGTAGCGCGTACTATAACGTTCGACGATTACACGCGGTGTCTGCGAGACGAAATTGAAATGACGCGACAACAGGCTTGCATAAGGTCCGAACTACACGATGTGTACACCGTGTCCGAAACAAAAATCGCTCTGAGTCCGTACGACGACAAGCGATACATTATACGCGATTCGACCGATACGTTACCGTGGGGACATTATCAAATACCTTTGTAACGTATGTATGTAACGTATGTCGTACAACGTATGTATGTAACGTATGTCCCCATGTGCGAATGTCGGGCTTCTGCCAGAGTTGTCCACATGGCCCAGAAGTGGCACAATATTGGTTGCCAAGACTTGATGGGTGGTACTGCCCCAGTACGGATAAACCGCTAGATCAGTATTGTGTCAGTCTCGGTGATCAGTACCCCCATGCAACCATATTCTGTTCTGAGCAGAGTCTCGTCTCAGTACAGACCGTGTATAAGGCCAGAAGTGATATTGATCTACGGCTGAGAGTCGCCTCAGTACTGGGCATATTGGGTCGACTTGAAAAATTTTCGCTCGGGCGGCGACGGAGGTAACAACCGCGCGAAAACAACACGCCGCGAGGGGACTTAGAAAGCTTTTTGCTCGAGCGGCACCGGAAATAACGACCGCGGCGCGGAAGCAACACGCCGCGAGGGCACTTTTCGCTAGAGCTCACGCCGGAGGTAACGACCGCGTTTGTGCCTCTCGGTTACAAGTACCCCCTGCCGGCACTGGTACGTGTTAAAAACGTCATTATGACGTGTTAACTCGTCACACGTTACGTTACAACGACGTGTGAATTGGTGTTCGAAACGTAAGTGCCACGTTGCTGTGACGTAACTAACAGTCAAATTCTTGGTGACAGAAACGTTGTAGTGACGTGTATTTGCGACTTTATGTGACGAGTTGAGCACCTATTTGCAACCTAAAAATAATCAATCGGTTTTGAGTAATTAAGATTAGTTTTTATTATATTATATATGTTAACGGTATATATTTTTATATATTGGACAAAATAAGTGATTATATATTATTTATGTGACAGAAATTTAAACAGACAATATATATTTTATTTTAAATAAAATATAACATCTATTTTATATTTCTTTCACAATAAGTATAATCATTATGTATTTTGTCTATCAATATAAATATATATAATTTACATATATAACACAATAAAAAGTAATCTCAACTTCTCAAAATCAGACGATTGTGTTTTATAATATAAATATAAAGCACCAAGAAAGGAGATAATAAATAAAAATAATGTAAATATATGTTTTTGTTGCTACATTAGCCTTTTATTTTCTCTTTATATCTCTTTCTCACTCAATGTTAATAAATGATATCAAAATACGTAACTCTTAAAATCGTCTAAATTATCAAAAGTATATCAACATATATAATAAAATATACGGTTATTATTTTAAAAATAAACAGTCTTTCTCTTAAAAGAATATTATATATTATAAAGAATTGTTATATGTGTGAAAAATATAAGTGTGAAAATAAAAATATATTTTATACACATATATAATGCACATTATGCACGCATTGCACATATAAAAAGTAAATAAAACTAATCTTTGTACTATTTATGAAACCTTTAAAATAGTTTTTATCTTTTTGTAATTATAATGTTTAGTGTGTTCATCATTTGTTGAATACTCATCATTCAGTTCATCACTTTCCGAATCATCTGACGATGAGTTTGAACTTAATGGGGGCGTTTCCTCCTTTCGACATTTTTTTTCTTTCCTAAAACAAATAACAAGAGATATCATTACATACAAAGCGCATTGAAAAAAGGATAAAGTTCAGATTGCAGAAGATGCACAAAATATATGCATATATACTGTGACGTTGCGGCTCGCCGCACCGTCGCGGCGCCCCGCCGCCGTCACAAGGCGCGAAATTTTGCGCCCAGGGACGGACCAGGGAGGCAACGACGAGATCTCCAGGGGTCGTAATTAATCGCGTTTCCGCATTCTGATTACTTTCTTTCTTTTATGCAATGTAATACGCGCGGCACCTCACCCACGCCACGGCAACTCTTCGAGGGAGTAATCGGCGAGGGAAACCGAGGACGATTGACGACCGAGGAGGGGTGGCAAACACGGAAGCAGCAGGGATCACGGGCTGGCGAGAGCAGCGCGGCAGGCGTGCGGCACGGAGGCAGCGACGGACGGGGCCGCCGATAGCGGGGCCCCAGGCGCCTGGGTAAAAACCCGGCTACAGCGAAGGATCTCCAAGCAACATCGATCTACGGGGTGGCTGGCCACCGCCCCAGGGTCAAACCGGAGGCCAACCGGCACAAGCCAAGTTCCGTCCGCCGCCAGGGACAAAAATGTGAGGAGCCGCCACGCTGCCGAGGGACCGTTGCGCGCCCCCGAAGGATCCCCTTGCGACGATCCTGCGTTGATATCGCGCGAGCTTGCAAGCTCGCTTCCGATTGGTCCGCGCGCCCCGAGAGGGGCGACCGCATCGATCTCGTTATCGAGCGAGAATCCGGCGACACTCTCTGGTCGTCCGTCGGCGAGATCGCACGTTTTGATCAAATACGCGATAGCCACCCCGAGTCGGGTATATCGATTTACTTGGCGGATCGAGGACCGTTGGTCGAAGGTGACGGCGAGGAACCAGGAGAAGGCGTATCGCTGGTGAGGTTGCCCGTTACTCTCGCGATGTAAAGCCACGACACCGCCCTCCGGTGCACGCTCTCGCTCGGGATAACGCATGTGAGATCGAGTGTAATTTCGCGATCGATAACGAGAGCGAAGGGCCTCGGGATGGTCTCGTGGCCGCGGAACCGTGGTACAAGCGTGATGGCGAACCCCTGGAGATCGCGACAGACGCGTTTGTGAATTTCGCGAGTATATCGCGTCGTCCTCGCGACCTTGGTGTACGGCCGCAAACGGGCCGGTACTTCGTAAATTGCGCTACCGCTTCTTCGCGTCGGGAAATTCTTGTGTTCTAGCGTCGGTGTTAGCGTATCGATTGTGTTCGGATCCCGGTATTACGAATTGATGATTGCATCAAGCTCCCATTGGTGTCGATGGAGTAATTGCGTAGATCGGCTCTCGCGTTGAGAAGCTTTCGTTCACAAGCCCCTGGCGTTCGGTATTACTTGCGTTACGCCCTATGGCGTCCCGCCCCTACTTACGATAACCTCGAAGTTTGCGTTAGGGAGAGTATTCCTTGTATTGTGACAAATCTCGGCGCCTCCGTGTTGCGCCCATTTAGAAAATTCTCGCGTAGATTAAGATAGCCTGGCGATAGAATTCTCGTACGGGCGTGGTGTTCACGCGCATCGAGCGTGGTGCATCATCACTTCGCGACATTTTCCGTTAACTTACGCACCTCGTGTTATTATTACTATTAAGAGTTTGAGAACTGCGCTTTCCGTGCGCCTACAATAAGCTTTAATGACCGCGTTAAAAATCATTTCTGTTGAATAAATTCAGACATCCCGCCGCCGGCTATTCTTGATTGGTTATTGGCTTTATTTTGTGTTTGATCGAAGCCGGATGGATAAACGTTGTTAATTTCTCGACAACCAGCACTCAATAAATGTTATTTTCTTTGTTATCTGACTGAGTTACAAATTTACGGTCACCCCGCCGGATATCGCGCTGCCCTTCATTCACCCCGCCCGTGATTAGGTCAAGCTAGCCGATTCCACGCACCTCCACACACTTCGTTTTGCGTCTCGTTTAGGTTTTCGCGATTTCGTGGACGCGAATGTACGCGTCTGGCGCCCAACATTCGGAACATTTCGTGGAGTATCGGAGGTGCGCGGAAATCACTGGAGAGGCCTACCATCCCGCTCTCTTAAGTCCTTTTGATCCGGCACACGTCCCGGAGCGGTCCGGGAGTGCAAAAAGTCGTGACAATACATATAATAGTCATTAATATAGATACTCTTTTCCATGGGTCTCTGTTAAACTAATTTCTATTTCTATTTCAATTAATGTTATATATGTATATAAGTGTGTGTGTGTACATACATACATATACATATATACTTATATACATATATAACATTAATTGAAATAGAAATAAAAATTAGTACAACAGAGACCCACGGAAAAGAGCTTGTTGCAATTATATTAATAACTATTTTGATCATAACATAGTCAATTAGAACACTCAAACAATTTGTATATATGTAATAAATTATCACATTAGAAAACTTCCACATTAAAAAAGAAGACATTTTTTATTGACTTTTAAACTTACTCAGATTTTCTTTGTGCTCTTTGTTTTGCATGTTTTAACCATTCTGCAGCAACAGAAGAAATTTGCTCACACGTAATATCTTGATGTCGCATTCGAACAACAACTGAAAATTATAAAGCAAATGTAAATGCTAAAAGAAACAACAGTGAGTACAAATATTTTAGTAAAAAAATTTATTTATTGCTTTTGTATAGATAGATAAAATTCAAATGAATTTCAAAAAATTAAAAAACTTGGTTAAATATAGCATTATAATACACAGCAACAATAATTAAAATTCGCAAAGTATATACAAATTTTGTGAAATATTTTGAAAATATTCAAAAAGTTAATATAAAATATGTTACATTTTTATTATAACAATTAACTTCATATTTTAATAATAAACTTTTCTTATAAAATATTTTTGAGACAATGTCTTTATATCTTTTGTGTCATGAAAACTGAAAATTCTTAAGCATACGAATTCATATTATGTATTAACAAAATATCTGATACAAAAATGTATTAACAAAATATCTGGTGTTGCTACAATACTAGCGTGCATATAGAAAAAATAAAACTAAACAGATCTTTACCATTTTGCAAACTATATAAAATATAACCAAAAATTTTATATAATTTTTATAACATTAATATATATATATATATATATATATATATATATATATATAAGATAGAGAGAGAGAGAGAGAGAGAGAGAGAGAGAGAGAGAGAGAGAGAGAAAACGTACGTGTCAAAATTTTCGATATCTGCAAATTTTGAAATGCAGCCTTATGTCTTTGTCCTAACCAGCTGTACTTTTGAGCCATTTCATCAGTTATAAGATAATGTAAAATATTGCGGATTGTTTTTTTAATATCAGCACTGGTAACTTGCGTCAGACTTGTTATCTACAAAAAATAGAAATAAAGTAATTTTAATATACATATAGTGTATATTAAAAAATATAGATTTAGTAGATGAAATAATAATATAAAATTTTTACCAAATTTTTTTTGAATGCAGAATTATTCTCGATCATGCTTTCCACTTCTTTAAGGCTAGCTGCAGTTTCTATAGGAAAAACTTCAAGTGTATTGCATTCATCCAAAACAGATTGAACTTTTAAAGATTCACTATTTTTTTCCAAAATATCTAGCCTTTGAATGACTTCTCGAATTAAAGAAGTGAGACCGTTCATAGATATCTTCAAATTTTCCACTATTCTCAAAATTTGATGAATTTCATGATTAATTTCTGAAATAATAATAGTTACGTCAAAACTTGTTTACAAATTGATATTAAATATGAAGAAATGTTACATTTTCTCTTACCGTTATTATTAGAAGACAATACAGCAGTATCTAGGTTTTTATTTCTAGAGGATAATGATTTGTTATCCATAACTGAAAAACAGTTGTTCGATACATAAGTTTTACCATGCGTGCTAGTTGAGGCAATTGAAGAAGAAAAGTTATCTGATGCACAAGCTTTACTATGCGTGCCAGCTGATGCAATTGAAGAGTTGTTCGATACATAAGTTTTACTATGCGTGCCAGCTGATGTAACTGAAGAAGAGTTGTCCGTTACATCAGTGTTACTATATGTGGCGGCTGAGGCAACTGAAAAAAATTGTTTGATATATATTAGCTGCATTATGACTGCGGTCAAAACTGCTACTGCACTACAAAATGTTTCGAAACATCATTCTATTTTTATTCTTCTCAAATGTGAAACAAAAGTATATAAAATAATATTTTGAAGCATTCATTATGCAGTTTTAACAGCAGCCTGTACCAGCAATTGGCACTTCAGGAAGTGATGGTAAATTCGTTTTTTGGGGTTTTATTTTTCTTTTTTTTCCACGACTCTGTTGTTCACTCTGTTGTTCACTATTATCACTAAATTGTATTTTAGCGTTATCTCTCCTCTTTTTCTTTTTTTCATCTGTATTATATGGCGAGTCAATATCGCTTTCATATTCCGCTTTTTTAAATTTAATTTTGGCATTTGAAAATGAACCTGAAAGTTAAAAAAACATTTTATTAGCAATATTTATTTTTGTAAAAAAAATAAAAAAATAAAAAACGAGATTAAAAAGTAGAAAAAAAATTTTTTTAATAGGAAGATTAAAAATAAAAAAGCAGCCAATGATTAATATAAACCTGTTTTATATAAAATTGTTTTTATTGGTTCTAATGACCAATCATCTTTTATAGAACTTCTTGTATAAACGATAGTATCAAAATCTTTATCTGATTTTACTTTCGGCCAGTATGCTAGTATTTCATCTTCGATAACCCACTTATCTAGAATGATCTGGATTCCATCATGAAATTTGATTACATAAAACAATCCGTTGTCTATCGTTAATAATTTTTCCATTATTATAATAAACTGAAAAAAAAAACAAATATATAAATCAATATTTTTCAACAAATATAGAAGAAAAATATAATATTACAAAAATGAATATGTAAATCAATATATATATATATATATATATATATATATATATATATATATATAACATACCACAAAATTTTTATATTTTTTATACATATTTTTATGTATACTTTATTTTTTTAATTTTTATTTATTAGAATGTAATAGAGATATAACAACATTTTTATTTTTTTTCCACGGTACTATGAAACATTTATTTTTAATAGTACCCTTAAGAGGCCATTGCTTCAGACCGGAAAGTTTAGATACAAGGTAAATCCCAACTAGTTGTGATTTGCAAGGGTGAGTATAAAAATCTTCCACGACAGTAAAATATTGTCCTATTATGACTAAAGAATTAGTTATTCTATTAAAGGCAATATTTCTAAGTACAACTATAGTTCCATCATGGGTCAACAAACAATTGTCTCTTCTATCCTCAGCTATTAAGGTAAAACCGAATCCTACAATTTTGCTATATTGTGGGTCGCCACAATCAGATAAAAGAGGACCATTTTCATGAAGCGATTCTTGCAAAATAGCAAACTTATTTTTTCTTATATTTTTTTTGTTGATATCTATATTATGTATTTCCACATATCGGCGGTGTAATTGAGCTAATATATGTTGAGGTTTACGTATGAGACTTTTAATTGTTTGAAGAAAATTTTCAAAACGAAAGACAGAGAAAGAATCAAGTGGTCCATGTTTGCGAACGTCATTTGCTAAATGTAAAAGAGCATGAACATTAAAAGACACATTTTCTTCACCGTATAATATAGTAAACGTTTCATTGAAATTTTTTAATAGTTTATCAGCATAATTAATCATTTCTTCGCTGGCATTTTCCATGCACAAAATCCTCAAAGCTACATGTAAGACTAAAAAATTTAAATATATATCTTCATCTAAAAGTCCTTGCAAAACTATGGGCCCTGTATATAAAAGCAATTGTCTGAATTCAGTTGCCTTGTAATATTTTAAGTCTTCTAAAGATCTCGGTTTACGCGAAAATTCTAAACTTGCAGACATATTCATTGAATTTTCTAATCTATCTGAGATTCTTTTTTTAGTTTGGTGACTAAGTTTGTAATAATTATTTCCAGTTGTCCATAAAGTGAATAACTTTTTAGTAACTCCTAAACAAACAACATGCATATAATCTAGAACTACATCAGAAACAAAATCGATATGTGGAATAAATTGCAAAATATTATTACTGTTTTGAAAGTCAATAACAGTTTTTAAATTAGCATTTGTGCCAGGAAAACATACTCTATTTTTCACATATTTGCCGTGAATAAAACACTTTAAGCAACTGTCATAACCAGTATGGCCTTTAGTAGAGAGTAAAAAAGATTTTACAGGAGCATCTGCACTTATACACTGTAGTCTCACAGGCAAAAGTTTATTATTTATTTTTAGACCGTTATTAATAAGATAAATAATCTCATTGACAAATTCTTCTAAAAATAAATTTATGTCATTTGGTTTTTTATTTCCACAATAAGCTCCTACCATTATTTCACCTGGTATTCCTGCAACACTTATTAAAATTGGCCAAAGTTGTTGACCTGAAGATTTAAATAATGGCAAGCCATCAATATTTAAAGTTAAATTAACATTTTCAATATTATGTTTTGATAATACTCGAACTAATTCATTTACAAGTCCTTTATGATAATACTCCCCTGGAGGTACAATTTTAAGTTGAGTAGATTTAGGTGTACCTAAGATGGTACGAATAGCTGAAGGAAATATAGTTCTAAAACATTTATGTTTCCTTATGTCTTTCAATAATGCATCAGCATGCGTCATAGGTATATTTAAAGTTTTACACCATGTAGCCAAATGCGATGGAGTAAAATCATTGCCCACTTCATTTCCAATTGCATCACAAATATTAATGTCATCAACAACGTTATTTGTTATACTGCTATCACTGATATTAAATTCATCTCTTTCATTATTATCATCATTAAGTTCATCTCTTTCATTATTATCATCATTAACTTCATCTCTTTCATTATTATCATCATTAAGTTCATCTCTTTCATTATTATCATCATTAAGTTCATCTCTTTCATTATTATCATCTATGATTTTCATATTATGAAATGTGTTATTGTTATTTTCACATTTTTCACAAGTTTCATTGCTTCTATCACTTTCATTATTGTCTTTTTGGAATTTGTCTCTCTTAGCTCTTTCCATAGGATACTGATAATTTTCTAGTTTCCTCATACGGCAGCGAAAATATTTTTTTGAAAGTTCGCTCACCAATTTTCTGCTTCTCACAGTTTGTGACATTATGGGACTAGAAACATTGTATAATAACAATAATTATATAATATTCTATTTGTTATTTTTCCAATAAATATCTTATATGAGCACTACACGTGCAAAATATTTTGACTTCATGCTTGTACAAACAAATAAAATTCATGTAAAATATAATTTCACATTCTACCCCTTTTACAGTTATTAAGCATGTTAATTTAGATCAATATATATGTATAATAATGTGTATATGTAAAAGTATTTCATAGGGCCTACGCACAAGGATTGTCGTAACCGTTTACGACTCTGTCGTAAAAGTCATACGCCGGTGTCGGAAGTCAACGCACAAGGATTGACGTTAGCGTATGTCGTATCCGTCGCGTATACGAATCCTTGTGCGTTGACTTCCGACACCGGCGTATGACTTGTGCTCTGGCCCATAGTATCAACAAATTAAAAAAAAGTAAAAAGAAATATTTTTTAACAATTTCTAGGTTAGGTTGTGACCGAACACGGCCAAGTGACGGCTTGGGATTGAGGATTTCTTTAATTTCTCTGTCCGGTCGCCACTCGGTTTAACCAATAATCTACCGAGAAGGTCAGTATTCGTGTAATTCTACGATTCTACGATATTAACCATCTTTTCTGTTTTAGGTTCCCGACTTCGATGGATCGACGCTGGACAACGATGGATCACCCACGACGTGACTCCGGATCCCTGTTGGACGGCTCTGGATCGTCAATTGGACCTCTGCTGCTGGACTTCCCCGGATCCTCGCTCCATTTGCATACCGGATTGCCGCTGTGCTAGTCTGGATCGTCAATTGAATCGACGCCGAACAACTACCGTATAGTCAACGCTGGATTTGGATCACCACCGTACCGCTTTGCCGCCGATATCAAAGGATCAGGTGAGTATCAAGGTAAGTATTCACTGACTTGAGACTTTTGTTAGATGTAAACTAATAATCTTTTATTCTCAGATCTAGTTACAGTAACACACACGCTGAGTATCGGATGGCCTTACAGTTTCGATGACCGTTAATCGTTGCTGTATTTTACAATGTTCTTAACACGCGCGTTACGTTGTACATGTTTCGCGGATATTAGCGAATGCGCGGCTAAGTGCCCGTCGTGTATCCCGAGACGCTATCTCCGACACGTCCGTTCGCGATCGTCTCTCGTGGGCAACTCCTCGACTCGCTGGCCTGGCTGCCCCTCGGTGTCCAGTCCCCACTCCTCCGGTACCATGGGCTGGCGTCGTAGCTGTGCGTGTTTGCGCACGTGATTCCTTTGTTCGCTCGGTACTCGACTCGGATAATATTTACACGCGCATTCCTTCGACATGGTTTTTGCGTGTTTTCGCCGCACGTTCCCGAATAACAACTCTCGCATTCCAGCACCTTCACACGAGAAGTTTCTGGACTGCGCTCGAATATTATTTCGTTGAAATACTCTACGCTGCTTCGCCCCGTAATCGTACGCTATTACAATTTCCATATCTTCCTTCGCTATATTTATGGACTCGTGATTTCGGGCTGAAGCATCGCCGAATCGCTCTATACTCGCTCGAGTGAGACGTTCGGTCACTCGGTACGCATACTGGGTCTCGCTTGACCCGCTGTCGCTTCCGGTTCGCCGTTTCGCTAATTAGCGGTCGGATCTCGTCGCGGACCTCATGGTCGCCTTGTTCGCGGTCCTCTCGGCGCGCCCGTATCGCGACTTCCCGGCGATTATGTCCAGGTCGTTAGTTTTCGACCTGGCGGTCTGGCGTCATCGCGGACCTCATGGGCGTCTTGTTTACGCTCCTCTCGACGCGCCCGTATCGCGACTTCCCGGCGATTATGTCTAGATCGCTAGTTTTCGACCTGGTGGTCTGACGTCGTCGCGGACCTCATGGGCGTCTTGCATACGCTCCTCTCGACGTGCCTGCACCGCGATTTCCCGGAGATTATGTCTCGATCGCGATTTCTCCACCTAGTGCACCGACGCCGTCGCGGACCTCATGGGCGCTTTAGTTACACTCATCTCGACGTGCCTGTATCGCGACTTCCCGGAGATTAAGTCTCGTTCGCTATTTCTCGACCTAGTTCACTGACGTCGTCGCGGACCCTCTGGTCATCTTATTTACGTTATTCTCCACGCGCCCGTGTCGCTCGTTAACGCCGAATCTGCTTGGTTTGCGTTTTCGCGATTGTTCAATCTGACGTGTTCGCGGACCTCGCGGATCGCTCCGTTGCGCTTCTCTCGCTGTATTACCGTTGCGACTTTGTCGACTTATTTACTACACGCGTACTTATATCTGATACCCGTCACCATTATGTATATTAGTTTTAATATTGTCCCAAATCTATTTATATTGAACTCTTATTGTTATACAAACGTCTTCTTATTATCTAATCGCGTTTCCTCGCTCGCCTGTCTCGCCCTCGTGGACGGACATCGCGGTCGTTCCTGCCGTCTTTTACCCGGCGGTCCTCGTCTCGCGCTCGCTCCCGTCGCTCGGGCCGTCCGTCTCGCCTCCCCTGGTCGGCTCCTCGGCCCTCGTCTCCCGGATGCGCGCCACGAGCACTCGTGGGTCGGCTGTGCCCCCCGCGCTCGGGTGTGCGGTTGGCTCCTCTGGCGGCCCTGAAGGGTGCGGCTGCATTCTCCCCGTCGACTCGGCGCCTCGAGTTTCGTCTCGCGTCGAGTCTCGTCTCGCTGGATGCTCCCTTCTGCGCTGCTCTCGCCTCGCCTCGGAACGTTTTCGTCTCTTTTCTTCTTCCTCCGCCTCGTACAATTGCTGATTGCGTTGGCGGGCGTGTTTGGCTGTTTTTCTCTCCGTTGGACCGGCGAGTGTTCGCACTTCACAGATGTTCAGCCCGGTTCTTTGGGCGGTCCTCCTCTTCAGCGTCGGAGATGTCCTCCACCTCGATTCCGTTCACTTCCCTCTCCCGTCTCTGCACTGGGGATTGGTCTAGCGTGATTGTCACCGGTATTCTTATGGTGGGTGGTTCGCTCGGAGCTTTCTCCTGGCCCGTATCTGCTCTCGTGTCCCTGTCCGTTTTCGACTCCTGCGTCATTATTGCGTCAGCCGTCGTCTCGATCACGGGCTTTGGTGTGCTCGTTCTCGCTATCTCTTCCGCCCTGGGTACGTCTTCCGTCGTTCCTGGCATCGGCTCGTCCGGCTGTTCCTCCTCCTCGTCGATCGTCGTCACATGCGACTTTAGTGCGCCCTTTCTGTACGTCAGCGTTACTCGGAAGGGTGGTCTCGCCGCCTCCTCGTCCGATCCTTCTTCCCTCCAGTCTACCGCCGTCATGACGGTCACTTTAGCGAAGGGCTCCTCTCCGTCGGCACCCAGCACTGGCATTTCGTGTCCTAGGAACACATCGTGCTCCTGCTCTCCTTCGTTCGCACTTATCTGGTGCATGATTTTCGTGGTCTCGGCTCTCGCGGCTCGTACTTCGTCCAGACTCACTGGTGGATGTTCCGGAACTCCCTTCAAGTATGTTTCCACGCAACACAAGTTGGCTTCCAAAAGGCTCCTCTTTGCCCGGTGTCGCCGATGGTTGGCGATCCTCTGGCGTCCCGCCCGGATTCGCTCCAACATCTGCTGTTCCGTGAGCTGGTTCATCCTCGCTGGTGGTCGCACTGTGTTCCCACTGGCACTCATCGATGCTCTCAGCTCAGTCGTTCGCTCACTTGTGGCACGGCTGCGCGATCGCGTCATCCTACCGTACGGGCTCGGCTCGGCATCCCCCCTACGCGGCCCCGCTCGGTCATTGCCTCGTTCGCTCATGCGCGTCGGTCTTTTCTGGCACTGGATCTCACGTAGCGGTGTTCGCGTTACTCGGAGCAGGCTTATCGCACTCCCGCACTTTGATAACCGATTCATCGCATCCGTCATTCTTTTCTCGCGGGATTGAGCGTTTTCGCGCGCGTTTGCTCTCCTTGCACTCCACTCGCGCACTCTCTCGCACTCCCGCGCGACGTCTTCGCCCACTCCGACACTTCGTCGTTGGGTGAGCTTGCTGCTGCATGCGCGGCATCTCCGCGCGTCGTCTGGTTCGTCGGTCTGCTCCGTTGCCTGGGATTCCCCGTCCTCGAGGTCCTCGCTCGTCCCGTCGTCGTTATCGGGTCTCCATTCCTCGTCGGTTTCCCCGTGCGCGGAGTTCTCCTCGACGAAGGTGATCTCGCGGATCGATTCGGCTTCATCGTTGCTCGGTGGATCGCTCTCCCCGTCATTCGCGCTCATCAGGATCATTCCTATCCCGACTGCTCTGCTGGCGTTGGACTCGCCGTCGCTCTCGCTCGTCCATTTTTTCTTGACGTTATCGCCCATGTTCGGCTCCCCGTCATCGTAGCTTGTCTCGCTCCCGTCGTCACTCCCGGAAGATTCGCACTGCTGGTCGGCCCCTTCTTGCTCCCCGTCATTGCCCGCTTTCCGTCGTGATGGAGGCTCGGCCATTCGACACTTATCCTCGTTTCTCCATCGTCTCTGCGCCACCTTGGCCAAGCGCGCAATGTCGGCTATCATGATGTCATACGTGCCGGCTAGCCATTCGATCTCTCCGTAGATTCGGCCGAGTTTGCGTCCCATCCCGTCGAGCTTCTCCAACATCCGGTTGACCTGGTCCCATGGTCGTTCCAGGGTGTCTGGTTCTACCCATATGTCGTCCATGTAGCACGGTGGTGGTTTTCCGGTAATTTTTCTGGCTGGCTCTCGGTCAGTCGCTGTTCCGAAGGTCATTCGCTTGAATGCGTATGGCTCTTCGTCGAACGTCCCTTCGGGGTGACTCTTCAGCGTGTCCTCTTTGCTCCGCGGCATTTGCGCTTGCTCGGTCTTCATCGTCTTCTTTTTCCCTCGCTCGTCAGGCTCGGGCTTACCCTGGCTCGTTTTTTCGATCACCGCCATTAACGGGTTGAGGTTTCTCCTAGCCCCTCTGTCGGTTGGTTCGTCGGAGTCTTGTCCGAATTTTTCGATCAGCCGCTGCAGCATCCCTTTCGCTTGCTCCCGCGTTATCAGGTTTATGGTCCCGTTCGGCTCTACCGGTCTTCTAAATTTGACCTGCACCTGATCGTCACATGCCAGCAGCATTCGGTACTTCATGTGGAAGTCGATGCCCAACACCATATCGTAGGCAAGGTTATCCACGATATAAAATTCATGCGTGAACTTTTCTCCCTTGTACTTGCACTTGATTCGGGCCTTGCTCGTCACCGTCGCCCCTCTCTCCGAAAATGCGCCTCTCAACCGGAATCGCTTGATCGGCAACTCCTCCGTTATTTCGCCCGCCTCAACGAGCCTCTGGTGGAATTCTCGGGTGACTGCGGTGATTTGCGAGCCGGTGTCGATCAGTGCTTTGACCGAGCACTTTCCGAACTCTAGCTCAATCATCGGCACATCAGCGGAGTGGACCTTGAACTTCTGCGCTTCTTTCATTTCCTGGTCAAGTTCGTCGATGATTTCCTTGGTCCGGATCACGCTCACCGTCTGCTTCTCGCGCTCTCGGGTTCTCTCCTCTTCGCTCGCTATGGCGCAGCACTCTCTGTCGCTGTCGCCCGACGAGACTTCTTCCTCTTCTTCGGTTTCCGTATCCTTGTTGGTCTTCGCCTCTATGGCTGCCACCTTGCGACCTCGGTCGTTTCGTAGCGTTTTTGTTCTCTCGTTCGTCTTTCCCGATTTGGGATTGTCCCCCCTCGGGCCGTCTTCCTTCTCGCGGACGTACCTCGTCACTCTGGGCTTGGCCTCGTTGTCGTCGCTGTCGGGCAGTTCGACGATGTCCACGCCACCTCGTCTCTTCGCCTCCGGCGAACCGACCTTTCGCCAAGACGCGTACTTGGTAGGCGGCGACTCTTGCGCCGCGTAGCGTCTGGTGAAATCGTTTCGGCGATTCTCCGTACGTGCGTTTTCCGCGCTTCGGTTGGCGGTTCGCTCCCTGCCGCCGTCTCCGCGACTGGTTGGCCGTTCTAGCGCCCTGCGCGCCTCCGTGCGCAATCGTCTCGTCTCACGCTCGTTTTCCAGCGTGTCGAGCATCTCTATCATCTGCGTGACGTCACGCGCTATCGACGGTCGCAGCTCTCTCGCAGTTTCTGCATCGAAGTGTTCCCTCAGCGTTTGGACTATTTCCTCGTCCGTCATTGGCGGAACGAGTGTCTTGGCTTGTCTCGCCATGCTGAGCGCGTACTCCGTCATGCTCATCTCCCCCGGCTTGTACTTGCCGTAGTAGACTGTCTGTCTGAAGCGCATCTGGGCCTGGCATCCCCAGAAATGCTGCTTAAATTTGTTTTTTATGTCACAGATGTCTTCGACTATCTGCAACTCGTGCCACTGGCTGGCTGCTCCTCGCATACAGCGTCCGAAATAGAACAGCTGTTCTTCCTCCGCGACGCCCTCGTACGCGGCTAATCTCTCGAATTTCTCGAGGAATCTTATTGGATTTTGCTTGTCCGACTTGCCCTTGTAGGCTAGTTCGTCGAACGGATTTTTAATCCACCCTCCACGGGGTAGTCTTGCATGTAGCGGCACCAACTCCATCGGCTTTACATCGTTTACCCCTCGGTCACGGTACGCACGATCGTCCATTCGTTGTTCGGTGCTCCGACCGAATGGACGTCGTTCCGTATTGTTTGTCGCAACTGAGTCTCGGCGACTTTGCCGTCCCGCTTGCATTTCTTCCAATTGTGCTGTGAGATGCTGGATCTGCAGCAGCATCTGCCTCTCGTTTTCCGTGACGCCTTGCATGGTCGTCCGTTCTTGACTCAGGTCGATAATGCCGACGTTTTCTGTTCCGTCGTTGTCCTGCATCTCTCCCTGTGGATCTTGCGGTAAGATGGTGTCCGTTCCACCTTCCGTGTTTTCATTTTGCGGCGGTCCCTGTGACCTTGTGCCTATTCTCGGCGGGCTGTGCTGCATCATGGCCGTTGAGGCTCGCGTGCAGCTCGTCCCCCTGCCTCGATTTCTTTTGGGCCCAATGATGGCCGTTTAATAATCCTCTTCCTTCGCGATGTCCTCTCCTTCGCCTCGGTCTCGGCTCCGTTCGTGCTTTTCTCGCGAAGCGATTGTTATGGCCGTGCGCTTCTGCGTTACGACCTCGCTTGCCTAATTGCACGTTGTTGCAACGTCGCTCGGACACACTTGTCGGCTCGAACTCGCTACTTCTTCTCGAACTCTTCTTATCCTTTCGGATTCCCACGATGTCCTCTTCTTCGCCTCGGTCTTGGCTACGTTCGTGCCTTTCTCGCGAAGCGATTGTTATGGCCGTGCGCTTCTGCGTTACGACCTCGCTTGCCTAATTGCACGTTGTATCAACGTCGCTCGGACTCACTTATCGGCTGGAACTCATTGCGTACTCTTGTATTCTTCTTATCCTTTCGGATTCCCACGATGTCCTCTTCTTCGCCTCGGTCTCGGCTACGTTCGTGCCTTTCTCGCGAAGCGATTGTTATGGCCGTGCGCTTCTGCGTTACGACCTCGCTTGCCTAATTGCACGTTGTATCAACGTCGCTCGGACTCACTTATCGGCTGGAACTCGTTGCGTACTCTTGTATTCTTCTTATCCTTTCGGATTCCCACGATGACCTCTTCTTCGCCTCGGTCTCGGCTACGTTCGTGACTTTCTCGCGAAGCGATTGTTATAGCCGTGCGCTCCTGCGTTACGACCTCGCTTGCCTAATTTCACGTTGTTTTAACGTCGCTCGGACTCACTTATTGGCTGGGACTCGTAGCTTTATTCTTCTTAATGTGGTTTCCCGCGATGTCCGTTTCCTCGCCTCGGTCTCGGCTACGTTCGTGACTTTCTCGCGAAGCGATTGTTATGGCCGTGCGCCCCTGCGTTACGACCTCGCTTGCATAATTTCACGTTGTTATAACGTCGCTCGAACTCACTTATCGGCTCGAACTCGCGTTCCACTTTGCTTTTTATCGATGTGACGTCCTGGGTGATGCGAACTGGTCGATCCGACAAAACGTCCTTCGCCGATGGGTCCTTTCTTTGCTGGTTAAGGGAGTGAAATCCCAGGATAATTAGCTATCGGCGATGTAGGCTGTGGCTTCCTCGGAGTTGATCAGGATATTAGGTGAATATTCAACGATGGCTTTAACTCTGTTCAGGATTTTCACCGCGATCGATCACCGCGATCGATACCGCTGCCGCCATCCCTGAGCCGCCCCCTGAACGAGGCGACTTCGCGCCGCTCCCCCGCGTCACCCCTGACCGCGCAGTCTCTCGCGTCGCGTTATCGATCCAGACATGCGAGGATCCCGTGATCCTGCGAAACGCGCCTATTGGCCCTTTCAATTGTCGCGTCACGGAATGCTCCGGAAACGGGCCCGCGAGAGCTCCAGTCCCTTCAGTAGAAGAAAATCGAGCGGTTCAAGCGGTCCTCTTGCCGACTTGCACCCGTACGCATAGATCTCTACTCCGATTCACGCGGTCAAGTTTACCGTCGCGAATTCGTTAATCTCGCAAGTGGCGGTTCACGCGGACTTACGCCCCGTTGTGCATCCGCGCTGCAGTTATAGTGCCGTCAGTGCACTCAGCCAAGTGTCTCGCGGACACTCGCAACCGCGCCATTCGCGCGCTCGATCCGCTCTCACAGTGCGGTGACGAACTTAACGCCTCTGAGCGTCTGCATTTTCACCCTCGCTGACAGCGAGAGGTGCATTCCGTACTCTACTCCACGCCGCGCCTCGTTCTGTAAAGGCCCTCGGCGAAACTGTACATTGCAAATAAAGTGCCGTGTAATATTTGACGTGAACAGAGCAGTGTCCGTTCATTTTCCGCACTCCGGATCCCTGTCGGGGTCGACTCGGCCTCCTCTTACGCCAATTGGCGAAGCCGGAGTTACGCCCGGCAATCGCAAATTCGCCAACATAAAATCTGGTCCTTCGAGCCGGATCGGAGTGCCACGGTGCCATACGCCTAAGTGACGGACGCTCAACCAAGATTGAGGACCTCATGGCGCAACAGAAAGTCGCAATTCATGCGATTGACCGAGCCCTCGAAAACTTCAAGAGAATCGGCAAGGCGAATTACACATTAGGAGTGGTTCGCAACCGATTGCAGCAACTAAAGGAAAACTACGCTCGGTTTGAGCTTCTTCACGTCAAGATTCTGGCTGCCGCCACCAAAGAGTTCATCGCCACGAGCCGATACTTCACCGAGGATCGTTTCGACAAGTGCGAGGAAACGTTCCTGACGATATCCGACCACATGGCTGAGTGGATGAGCAGGTTGGAGTCGCCGCCACAAGTCAACCCTGGGTCATCCCCCGTAAGCCAATGTAATATCAGCGCATCGCCGCGTACCGCGTTTCAGCTTCCGCGCATTAACTTACCAAAATTCGCCGGAGAGTTCCGCGAGTGGGAAGCGTTTCGCGATCAATTCACCGCGCTCATTATTAACAATCGTGACTTGTTAGAGGTCAATCGGTTGCAATATCTACATTCGTGCGTGAAAGGCGAAGCCAGCGATGCCATACGCAATCTGGCATTGACGGATGCAAATTTCAAAATCGCGTGGAATTTGTTGCTCGCGCGATACGATAATCGCCGACGGTTGGTGCACGAGCACATACATGCTCTGCATACGCTTCCTCCCGCTGACCTCAGATTCCGCCGTCGCTCTCACCGCGTTGCGCGATAAAGCAAGCGTGTCAATTCAGTCTCTAAAAAACCTCGGCCGTGCGGTTGACACATGGGACGACATGTTGGTTTATTTGCTGGTACAACGGCTTGATAAAGGCACTCGTAAAGCATGGGAATTAAAACTTGGAGATACGTTAGATTATCCCACATACGAGCAACTTGATAATTTCTTAAAGTCGCGAATACGTGCGCTCGAGAATATTATCCCGGCTTCGCCTCAAGTCAAGGGCAATAAACAACATTCCTCAGTTCAAGCTCACGCAGCTAATGCCTGTACGAGCAAGTGTCCCATGTGTCAAAGGACGCATTTCTTGTCCGCGTGTCCGGACTTTCAAAATAAAGGCGTCGCTCAACGACGTGATCTCGCGAAGAAGTTTCATTGTTGTTACAATTGCCTGAGCACACGGCATAATCGCGACGCGTGCTCAAGCAAGAACACCGTCAATGTCAGCAGAAGCACCATACGCTTCTTCACACGACCGATGTGAATAACAATAGTTCGACAACCGAGAACTCACCTTCATCCACGGACGCGAAAACAGATTCAACTGACGAAGTAACGTCACATTTATTGGCTCACACGAGCTTTTCGAAATCGAATATTTTGCTAGCCACTGCCTGGATCAAGGTGAGCAGTCTCAACGGTCGACATGGTATAGTTCGTGCGTTATTGGATCAAGGTTCCGTCACAACTTTGATCACCGAACGTTTAGCTCAGCGATTGCGTCTCCCGCGTACGCGCGTCTCCGTCTCTATCACTGGGATCGGCGAGACCGCTGCCACCGCACGCAGCGCAGCTACCGTTTACGTGTCAGCGCGTGACGGCACGGGCCCGCGGCCCTCCGTCTCCGCTCTTGTTCTCAAGTCGCTTACGACTTACATTCCGCACAGGGTGCCGGATATAACCAAGAAGTCGTACATTCGCGAACTCTCGCTAGCCGACAACGATCCGATTAGCGCAGCGCCGATTGACGTCATCATCGGTGCTGACTTGTATGGCGCGATCTTATTACCGGAAGTCCGTAGTCGCGCCCCTCATGAGCCCGTCGCTCAAAACTCTATATTCGGATGGTTCCTGTCCGCCCGATGCCGGTATCGTCGCAGTCACGGCCGGCTCGCATTCAAACGCACCACTGCACGGTGCTGTCGGAAATCTCCGACCAATTGCGACGTTTCTGGGAGGTCGAAGAACTTCCTCAGCAAACACATCTCTCACCGGAAGAGATTCGATGCGAAGAGCATTTCGTATCGACGCATTCTCGTGCCTCCAATGGGCAGTATATAGTGCGGTTACCGTTCAAATCGGGGCCCCCTATCAACATAGGCGAATCAAAATCGTCCGCAATCGCGTTGTATTCGCGTCTCGAGTCGCGGTTAAAGTCAAATCCGGATCTCGCAAAAGAATACAACGAATTTCTCGCGGAATACGAGCGTCTCGGACACATGGTCAAGGCGCCGCGAGACGACCCTTCCGATGGTCAGGTATATTATATACCGCATCACGCAGTCATACGCGAGCATAGCTCGACAACTCGTTTGCGCGTTGTCTTCAACGCCTCTCATCCGACCTCCAATGGTCTGTCCTTGAACGATCATCTCATGGTTGGCCGCAAGTTGCAACCTGAGTTATCATTCATTATCTTGCGATGGCGGCAATATCGATTTGTCTTCACCGCCGACATCGCCAAGATGTATCGCCAAATTCTTGTCCACCCCTGCGACGTAGAATATCAGCGAATCTTATGGCGACCCACACCGACCTCGCCATTGATAGCCTATCTCTTACTAACCGTCACATACAGTAACGCGAACGCGCCGAATGCCGCCCTCCGTGTGGTCGAACAAGTCACCAAGGACGAAGGCGCGGAATTCCCGTTAGCTGTTCCGGTTTTGCAGCTGCACACATTCGTCGACGACTGTGTGTTCGGTGCAGACGATATACCTCTCGCGCTTCAAACGCGAGATCAATTAATCTCTCTCTTGAAAAGAGCAGGATTTCATCTTCGCAAATGGGCGAGTAACAATCCTGTATTACTCGAAGGCATCGAGTAATACATCCTCAGGATCATGGCCTTGCTTCAGCCATAACGCTCGAATCTGATGAGCGTCTCAAAGTGCTCGGTCTCAAGTGGGATCCACGCAAAGACGTCTTTCAATTCGACGTCAAGCTTGAAGAGTCGGTTCCCGACACGAAACGATCAATTCTTTCGACCATCGCTCGAATTTTCGACCCTCTCGGCTGGATGGCTCCCGTGGTCATCACCGCGAAAATTCTCATGCAGCAGCTCTGGCTGCTTCGCTCTGAATGGGACGACGTCATCCCTGACGATCTCCTCCGAAAATGGAGAGATTATTACTTTCAATTGCCGCTGTTGAAACAAATCTCGATTCCGCGTTGGACGGGTTACGGATCCGATACGCTCAGCGCTGAAATTCATGGGTTTGCCGATGCTTCTGCCTCCGCGTACGGAGCGGTCATTTATCTACGAGTTACGCACATCGACGGAACAGTCGAAGTCACGATGCTCATGTCAAAATCGAAAGTAGCGCCGCTCAAACCCATGAGTATTCCTCGACTGGAGCTGAGCGCCGCGGTCCTTCTCGCGCGTGCAATCAACGCGATTCGATCTGCGCTCACAATCGCGATTAAATCGTACCACTGTTGGACCGATTCAAAGGTCACGGAAGCCTGGCTTTCGCAGCCCCCTTCCCGATGGCCAACATTCGTCGCAAACCGGGTCCACGAGGTACAAACCCTTTTGCCGAACGTCGAGTGGCATCACGTGCCCTCACAACAAAATCCGGCCGATCTCGTGTCGCGAGGCGTGCCCCCGGAAAATCTTATAAATCAACCCTTGTGGTGGACAGGGCCTGACTGGCTCAAACTTTCGTCCGATCAATGGCCATCTGGGCCTCAATCAGATTCGCAGGAAACACCGCCGGAAGAGCGAGTTCGCGCTCCCGTGCACCTCATGCAATCTCGCGATCGATGGGATCTCGGCGAGAGATTCTCGTCGTGGAGCAAGCTGGTGCGAGTCACCGGTTACGTCATGCGATTTGTTAGGTGCGCTCGTGGAAGTGGTCGCGTTAAGTCAATGCGCCGACGCAGACCGAGCCGGAACCGCTCAGTCCGGACGAAATTAACGTCGCGCGCATCTTTTGGCTAAGGAACATTCAACGTCAGCTATTCCCGGTCGAATACGCTCAACTAGAGAGCGCACAGCGCATCTCGAAACGCAGTAAATTACTGCCGTTAAACCCGTTTCTCGACGAGCACGGGCTCATTCGCGTTGGCGGTCGTCTCCGCCATTCAACGTGTCCGCACGACAAAAAGCACCCGGTTGTGCTCGCTGCCCATCCGGCAGCGTTAATACGCGATACACATTTACGCGCCTTCCACGCTGGGCCACAATACACGCTGCATCGGCTGCGTGAAACGTACTGGATATTACGCGCGCGTCAAACAATCCGCGCTATTCTGCATCAATGTGTCACATGCGCTCGGGAAAATGCCAAGATCGCGAGCGAGTTGATGGGCGACTTGCCCGCGTGTCGCGTTACGTCGACGTCACGCGCATTCCTACACTGCGGGGTAGATTATGCCGGACCGATACAGGTCAGATCTACACCCGGTTGAGGATACAAATCGAGAAAGGCGTATATTGCCGTGTTTGTGTGCATGGCCGTGAAAGCCACGCACCTAGAGTTAGTTAGCGACTGTACGACTTCCGCGTTCGTCGCTGCATTCGATCGGTTTTGTGCGCGTCGCGGCGTTCCCAGTGAGATGTACTCGGACAACGGCGCTCATCGCGAAATATCCTCCGCATGGAAGAGAGCCGTACGCGATCCGAACTTTCAGAATCAAACCGCGACTCAAGGCGTTTGTTGGAACTTCATTCCTCCGTCCGCGCCGCATTTCGGCGGACTATGGGAAGCGTGCGTCCGCAGCGTGAAATTTCACATGAAACGCGTCATCGGAGCACACACGCTGACATTCGAGGAGCTGACCACGCTCTTATGTAAAATCGAAGCGTGTCTGAACTCGCGACCGCTCGCTCAGATGTCCGACAATCAGTCAGATGATTATTGTGCAATGACACCGAGTCATTTTCTTATCGGTACCGCTCTTACAAGCGCTCCCGCGCCTTCCTTGCTCGACGAAAAGGAAACGCGTCTCACTCGATGGCAGCTAATTCAACAAATGCGCGATAGCTTTTGGAAGCTGTGGTCAAATGACTATCTGCATACATTGCAGCAACGCCCCAAGTGGCGTGAGGTTCAAAAGCTTGCTCGAGTCGGACGCTTAGTACTTCTGCGAAACTCACTGGCTCCTCCGAACAAGTGGGAGTTGGGCAGAATCATAGAGTGTCACCCTGGCGAGGATGGACTTACACGCGTCGTCACGGTCAGAACGGCCAAATCCACGTACAAACGCGCGATCGTTAAGTTGTCATTTCTCCCGGTTGATGTAAACACCGATCGTAATGATCCAGAGTGACATTCCGTGATAGCTGCGAAGCATTGTGCGCTCAATCGCACCGTACCTCTGTATATACTGTAAATAATGCTGTACATTGTAAATTCTAGTTTAAGTTGTTAATTCTTAAGTTTGTTTCAGCACTCGCAGTGCTCCGCATGGCGGGCGGCGCGAGATCCACATTCGTCACGGCGGGCGGCTCCAGTCTTATTGCGAATCGGTATTCGCGGCGGGCGGTATGTTCAGGATTTTCACCGCGATCGATCACCGCGATCGATACCGCTGCCGCCATCCCTGAGCCGCCCCCTGAACGAGGCGACTTCGCGCCGCTCCCCCGCGTCACCCCTGACCGCGCAGTCTCTCGCGTCGCGTTATCGATCCAGACATGCGAGGATCCCGTGATCCTGCGAAACGCGCCTATTGGCCCTTTCAATTGTCGCGTCACGGAATGCTCCGGAAACGGGCCCGCGAGAGCTTCGGTCCCTTCAGTAGAAGAAAATCGAGCGGTTCAAGCGGTCCTCTTGCCGACTTGCACCCGTACGCATAGAT
Organism: Temnothorax rugatulus; assembly: GCA_035220575.1. Lineage (NCBI taxonomy): Eukaryota > Metazoa > Arthropoda > Insecta > Hymenoptera > Formicidae > Temnothorax > Temnothorax rugatulus. Next base: position 7,900 of record JASTWL010000713.1, on the reverse strand, counting down.
CTCTACTCCGATTCACGCGGTCAAGTTCACCGTCGCGAATTCGTTAATCTCGCAAGTGGCGGTTCACGCGGACTTACGCCCCGTTGTGCATCCGCGCTGCAGTTATAGTGCCGTCAGTGCACTCAGCCAAGTGTCTCGCGGACACTCGCAACCGCGCCATTCGCGCGCTCGATCCGCTCTCACAGTGCGGTGACGAACTTAACGCCTCTGAGCGTCTGCATTTTCACCCTCGCTGACAGCGAGAGGTGCATTCCGTACTCTACTCCACGCCGCGCCTCGTTCTGTAAAGGCCCTCGGCGAAACTGTACATTGCAAATAAAGTGCCGTGTAATATTTGACGTGAACAGAGCAGTGTCCGTTCATTTTCCGCACTCCGGATCCCTGTCGGGGTCGACTCGGCCTCCTCTTACAGCCAATTGGCGAAGCCGGAGTTACGCCCGGCAATCGCAAATTCGCCAACAAACTCTTTGCTCTTGAGTATAACTTTATTTCAAGATTTTGATACAAGTGTTTTATTGGAAGGTGTGGAACAGTGAGATATGTGTTCTTTCTTGGTCAGTTCCGCACTCTCCGCTGAGAGGTGAAAATTCTACGCTTTTATACATTTCTGGAAATAGTAGTGGGGGTAACCTATAATGAGTCATAGGGCGGTGTCTAACGACTATGAGTCTACTTGTTCCTTATATGGTAATGCGGCTCGCTAGCCGGTTCTATTATACGTGGAATTACAATGAGTCATAGGGCGATGTCTAACGGTATGAATCTACTTCTCCTTGGGTGGCTCGCTAGCCAGCTTCATTCTATGTACGACTAGATTTTACTCGCATGAGTCATACAGTGACTCCTCTGACTCTTATTTCTATTCTTTATTCTAATAACGATTTTATAATGAGAGTGATACTCTTTTTATTAGGCAATTTTATCGTTAAACCACGTATACGAGAAATCTTTAATGATTCGATTCTGAAATATGGAAATATGAATGTTATTATTATTATATTTACCTTAGACATACTTTACATAAAGTAAAATAGTTCAATTATACAATTGAAATCGTTAATAGTATATCTAAAGCATGAAAAGTATTGCTCTCCTTGTCTTACAGACATTATAGCATATACGTCTCTCTCTCTCTCTCTCTCTCTCTCTCTCTCATCTCTCTCTCTCTCTCTCTCCTCCTCTCTCTCTCTCTCCTATAGGCTTATGCGCTATCCGCATCTCGCTCAGATTCGTGTTTCTATAACACGCAGTATAATTTGTCTTTCTCAGGTTCATGAGTGACGCTTCGGCGTTTAACGCTTAATTCTAATATTGGTTTTAGTATATGTAAATAGTAAATATTAATAATGATAATAATAGTATGCTGTTAATGATTCTAATATTATATTAATAACATTTCATGCAGGTAGGATTGAATAGATCTTTCATTAGTATAGCCGATCAGGGAAATTAAAATATTTGTAAAATATTATAAATTAAAATATTTGTAAAATATTATTTTTGTTATTTTTATATTTTGTAAACGGTTGGGAATTTGATAAGGAAGTATATAAAGGATTTTGTAAGGTTTTTATTGGACTATAATATGGTGTTATAAATTTTTATTGTTAATATGTTTATTTGTTAATAACAATTATTCGTTAAATAATTTGACACCTTTTAATTCATGTGTTAATACTATTAAATGCTCTTTAATTACGCGCCTTCGATTCTACAATAAAATATTTTCTTTATATAACATTTTATTTTATTGTTATAAATAATTCATAAATAAACAATTGCAAAAATAAAAGTTATTATCGTTTTTATAGGTATGGAGATGTAGAGTTGGTGTAGTAGTAGTAGTAGTAGTAGTACAGAAGTGGGAGGTACCACCAAGGTCCCTATCGGCCACTAGATCTAGCTGATCCTCTGTGCCTTCCCACTCGTTTTCTTTGCTAGGTCTCGAGATACAGTCTTGAACCTTGTACCAGGTTTATCAGATCTGTAACCCTAGCATTTTCTAGATCCTGGGGGGTTAAAAACATACTCCCTTAGGTTTTGTATCTTTTGCATATAAATGCCGGGCATTGGCATATTATATGTACGTTGTCTTCTTTCTCGTCTCCGCAAAGGCGACATGCCTTTTGCTCCGCAAGCCCGAGACTAAAAAGGTGTGCTCTGAGTAAGGCGGAGTGACCAGTGAGCAGTCCCAACGCCATTCTCAGTTTCTGTTTGCTCAGCGCCAGTAGTTCTTTAGCCCTACTTGGTCTGCTGTCTTTCATCAAAGTCCTGGCCTGGCGGCAGGTTTTTAACTTCTCCCACCTGGCCAGGTGTTCCCTTTTCAGGCGACCTTTGATGATTTCTTTGCCTACTGCAAAGGGTATTCCCGTCACCTGGCCAATTGGTGCTTCATTAGCTCCCTTCTTGGCCAGCATGTCTGCGGTTTCGTTCCCGGGTATTCCTTGATGCCCAGGCACCCATACTAACGTGACTTTGTTAGGTCCGCATAGTCTTTCTAATGCTAGCATGCAATCCCAAACCAATGCTGATTCGGTAGTTGTTTTTGCCAGCGCTTGTATGGCTGCTCTACTATCCGAGCAGATGTTTATCTTCTTTCCCTTCGTATCTTTGTTTAGCAGATATTCCGTGCACTTTAGGATAGCCAGTATCTCAGCTGTAAAAACAGTTGAGTGGCTTCCCACAGGAATACTCTCCCTGTGGTTCTCCTTCGGCCCGTAGAATCCTGCCCCGAAGCAATCATTAATGCCTGACCCATCAGTGAACCATAGGTCCACATTAGGATCCCCGACTCCCTTCAGGTCAGACCAGTCTTTTCTAGTTGGTATTCGTGTTTTGAAATGCTTTACCAACTGGTATTTTTAGGAATTCTATCTTGTTTTGAAGTGAAAGGGTGTTTCTGGAACAGGTCGAGCCTTGTGTGTCCCAATCCTGTATTTCTCCATTCTCCCTGACACCTTAGTCTGTATGCTGTGTTCCTTGCTGAGTTTACCACGGCCAGGTCCAGTGGAGGCACACAGAGTGCAATTTCTAGCGCCTCTGTGGGGGTAGTCCTCATAGCCCCTACTGCAGCCCTTAGGTAGCTACCTTGTAGGCTTTTCAGAAGGTTCTTTGCTTCCACTTTCTCTGTTCTGGGCCACCAGATCACAGATGCATAAAGTAGTCTCGGTAACAGTACCGCTTTGTACAACCATAGTGCTATGGGAGCTTTGATGCCCCAAGACTTTCCCATGGCTCTTCTACACATCCACATGCATGTGTAGAATTTTTTCCTGCTCTCTGCAAGGTGTACTTTCCAGTTAAGTTTGGTATCTATATGTAGTCCCAAGTATTTAACTGAGGTTGTAAAGGGGATTACCTTCCCCCAGAGCTTAAGAGGCTCAATGGGTTCTGGTTTGTATTTCCTAGTGAAGACCATTATATTGGTCTTTGATGGATTAACCATCAATCCCTTGGCCTCACACCATTTTTGGACGATCTTTAAGGCATCCTTCATGCGATCCCTTAGGGTATCTAAGAAGGATCCTGTGATCACTATAGCTACGTCATCCGCATAGCCACAGGTCAGGAACCCCTTCTTTTGTAGTTTCACCAGAAGATCATTGACTACTAGGCACCACAACAGAGGGGACAGAACCCCACCCTGCGGGCACCCCTTGCTTGGTTTACCAGTGATACTAATATTACTTTGCGTGACTGTTAGGTTCCTCCCCGCCAGCATATCCTCCACCCAATCTACTAGCGGTTCCGGGACCCCATGTGCAATCATTGCTTCCTTAATGGCCTTGTTCGAGGTGCTATCAAACGCCCCAACGATGTCCAAGAAGGTTCCAATAGCGTATCCTTTCGCCTCCAGCTGCGTCTCTATCTTGCCCATCAGGTGGTGTAGGGCAGTTTCCGTAGACCTACCCTCCCTGTAGGCATACTGAGCACTGGCTAGAGGGTGGTCCGCTAATGGTCCATCCTTGAGAAACCTATCAATTAGCCTCTCCAAGGTCTTTAATAGAAAAGAGGTCAAACTGATGGGTCTATAATCCTTGGCTTTAATGTGTCCATTTTTGCCAGGCTTAGGTATGAAGACCACTCTAGTGGCTCTCCATGCTTGCGGGACATGTCTCAGAGCTATGCTTGCCCTAAAGATTTTAGTCAATGGGCCTACCAGCTCTTCGAGTCCCTCCTGTAGGAGCAGAGGGAGTACGCCGTCCGGTCCCGGAGCCTTGTAGGGCTCAAAGGAGCGAACCGCCCACTCCACCGCTTGTGGATAAACCACCTTTGCCGCCAACGCCCAAGCCCTGGGCTTATAAACAGCCCTAGGTTGTCGTTGTTTCTCCGTGGCTGAAGAGGACTTTGGAAATCCCGGGAAGTGAACCTCCATGAGATGATTCAAAGTCTCCTCAGTTGTTTCTGTGAATTCTCCATTAGGGAGCTTGAGACAGCTCCACTGTGGGTCACTCTCTTTGCAGAGGATCTTGCAGAGTCTGGATGCTTCTGGAGCACTCTCAATCCCCTCGCAGTAGTTCCTCCACCCTGTTCTTTTGGCGTTGACTATCGCCTTTTTGTAGTCTCACTGGGCAGCCTTATGCTTTTCCCAGGCTTCCAACGTATTTACATTTTTAGCCCTATTGAAGAGCCTTCTTACCCCGGCCCTGAGCCTCGATAGCTTTGCATTCCACCATGAGGCACCGGCCGAGGCATTTCTTGGCCTCAATGGGCAATTTAGTTCAAAGGATTCCCTGATAGCATTGCTTACGAAGCTCGCTGCGATCTCCAGGTCCTCCTTTGTATGGAATCTGGTCGGCGCATTTTTTAGCCGACTGTCTAAGTCGGCTCTAAAGCCCTCCCAGTTTGTTTTCCTGGGGTTTCTCCCCCACTGTTTATCTTTCTGTAAGTTCACAAGGTCGAAGCGGATCTGTCTGTGGTCGGACCCTGAAGGTTCATTTGAGACCCTCCATCCCGCCACCAGATCCACCACACCCCTCGTGCACAACGTAATGTCTATCACTTCCTGTCTTCTAGAGTCCAGGAAAGTGGGTTCTGTTCCTCTATTTAGGATTTGTAAGTTAGTGCTCATGATGAAGTTAAGTAGGCTCTCCCCTCTTGGGTTTATGTCGGAGCTTCCCCACACCAAGTGGTGCGAGTTCGCATCACAGCCCAAGAGGAGCTCTAGTCCCCTTTCCTTCGCATAAGTTACTAGCTCTATCATGTTTCTTTGGGGGGGTAGTTCCTCCGAGTCGTAGGGCATGTAAACAGACCCTACTATCAGGTCCCTGACCCCTCCATCGTCTGTATTGAGTTTCAGCCTTACAGCTACTAAATCGCCGTCGCTGAATTGTGGTAATAGACAGGCATCCAGACCTTTCGCCACAATACAGGCTCTTGGTCTTTCTGCGTTGTCTGCTTTGAACAATTTACCACAACCTCCAAGGCCCTTAATGTGTCCCTTGACGAGCCACGGCTCTTGGATGAGGAATAAATGCTTTGTGTGCATCACAGCTGCGCACCTGGTTAGAACCGCCGAGGCGCTTTTGCTGTGATGCAAGTTGATTTGAGTGAAGGGGATATTGGAGCCTGCCATTGATTAGGCAGTCTCCGATCTATCCTCCTTCCTTCCTAACTCCCCCCTGCGGCCCCCCCCCCAGGCAACCTAACTGTCGCCTGGCTGAGTCCACAGAAGGGTTTAAAGTTGAGCGCTTTAAGAGCACTCAACGCTCCCTCCCCAATAAGGGCAGCGAAGTGGGTGCTCGTAGCAACCCTACTTTCGCTACCCCTCGCGACCACCCTGTCCGCGGCTTGGAGACCCTCATTTTGTCTGTCAAGTAGCTCTATCGCTTCCTTGACAGGCATCTTAGGGTCCTCTACATGCACTACCACTCGATGCCGCCTAGGCAGCTCATCGAGCCGCATTGCACGCAGCCGGACCCCGTTAAGATCTATTACCGAAGTTAGGCTTCGAAGCCACCCTTCGGTTTCTACATCGGTGCAGTTAAAAATGACTGCACCGTCCCTATCTGAGGTGCCCTTGAAGGTGGGAGCTTTAGTACCCCTCGCAATGCTCAGGATACTTCCCCTCACCTTTTCCTTCAAGAGAGCAACCTCTTGTTCGTCCAGCTTTCGTTCGGGATACTCCATGGGAACCATGGCCACCCTCACTAGGCCGGATGTTATCTGGGCAAAAGTCCTCTGATCTGGAGCGATCTTAGGCCTTTTGCCCAGCTGTGCAATGCTGGGACTGGGTGTGCTCTGTTCCGATCTGGGACGTTTGCCCGTCCCAGCGGAAGCTCGCTCCCCCGTCTCCAGCGCTGCTGCAGAAGCAGAGTTTGGTTCTGGAGCGGGCTTTTCAGCGCCGCTGCTCCCCTCCATCTGCTTCTGTTTTTTGTAGCGGCGACGTGCCGCTCCACTAAATTTTTTCCGGCTTTTACCAGCTTGTGGTTGGGCCTCATTCGGCTTCTTCCCCAAGCTGCCCGGTCTAGTTTCCTCAGGTCGTTCGCCACCTACTAAGGTGGCCACGCCCTGGAGGACCTCCTCATACTCTGAATTTGATTGTTGTTCTTTCATTTTTGTTCCCACGAGTACCGCGGTCGCGCGATCTCACCCGAGCAGAGCCGCGAATGCCCGGGGCTTGGCTGCCCCCGAAGGGGTTACTCCCGGAGGTCGCCCGGTTTCCGGGAGGCACCGTTAGTGACGCAGCACCCCCTGCGCCACGCAGCCATCAGCACGGTTGCTCACACCTTGGCTTGGGGGGTTTCTTTTGGTCGGGCGCGCCCGGCTACACCCCTGAGCGGGTGATCCCCGTGCGCGCCCTTAAGCCCCCCCACCCGCCCCAGGGCGGCCACCCGCAGCCCCCGAGAACACCGGGTCCGCCGAGCGATCCCGTCGTCCCCCACGTCCCGCGAACCACGAACATCCGCCCCGAGGCTTCGGCAAGGTAGGAACCCATCGGGGGAGTAGAGTTGGTGTATGTAAGCAAAATTTGCATTTACCGGAATGAGGTTTTATACCGGGTGACCAAATACGATTTTCTCAATAGAGTGGTTATCACTGGCCCACAAAAAAAGGAAAAGTTGTCTGATCTGAATACCTCGCTAGGCTATTTTTATGTACTTTAACGTTCTGAACATGAATCCGTGGTCAGATCAATTTCTCATTATATGGGTTTTGAATAAATCACGAAAAAATTCTCATGAAGATTATCAGCTAGTTTTTGGAATTTTGTGTAGCTTTCGTTAATGGAGTAGCAAGGTCTTACCTTATACAAAAGTTGTTATATACGACCCGGGGTATAGGTTAAAAATATTTGTTGACATGGTTAATAATTTACTTATAATTGTTTATAACAATTGTTCGTGAATAATGTTAGTAGAGTAATTGTTATTTTAATATGATGGGGTTGTTTAAATGTAAGAGAGTCCATTTCTACAATTATTTGATTTTTATCAATTCACTTTCATATTTATTTTAATTTTAATTACTTCCATATGGTTATCCTCGTCTTACTCATTGTATATGACATAAGTCTGTCTTCGTCTTACTCGTTATAATTCACATAAGGCTCTCTGTATGCTAATTTAACGCATAGGGCAAAGGTATTAAGCTATCCTTGTTTTAACATGTGTCACATAAGTCTGTCTCTCTCAGATTCGTGGAGTGAACATTTTAATTTTTAATTTCATTTATTAATCTAATTAATTTAGATAGAGAATCGTGGCTAACGCTATTGATGTTGGAGGACATGCAAGATTCCATTTTTATCATAATAATTAAATGGCAAAATTTTCGTTCTAAAATGAAATTCGTTATAGCCAAAATGTATAAAGGACCAAGAATATTAATATAAAAGTGATTCGGTCTTCCTAAGTTCAAATGGTAAAAAGTTTAAAATGGTGGACATGAGACTTAAATA